>BMAO01031003.1:0-15304 GCA_019973975.1 Trichonephila clavata
ATGTTGCACGGAGAAAAAAGAAATACTCAAAAATGACTACATGGACATGCTCAATTTGAAATGAGTTTGTTTATATCAGATTTGAACACATGCCTTTACAAATATGAGACATTACATGTACTCAAAATTTCAAAAAATGGTTAATTAACACTATCAAACAAATTAAAAAGATATTCAGGATTAAAAAAGTTTTTTTAATATACTGGCTACATATTTTAAAGATTGGGGTTCAACAACAAATTTAGTTCTCATAAATCTTCCGAACTATTTTTCGTTTCTACCACGCTACCCGCGGACGAACACATGAGTACTAGATTGTTTTGATATTGTAAGGCTTTTATAGGAATTTAGCGGGAAAATGTGATAAAAATGCCTTTTTTTTTAGGATTACTTAAAAAAACAAATTTAAGGTATGTGCCTACCCTCGGAGCATTTTATTGAAACAAATTTTCAACTAAAAAAACACTTTTTTCTTTAAAAAGGGTGTGCATAGAACTAGGAATTAAGGTTCAAGTGTAGTATAGATACTTGGCGATGTCAAATTTTTTGGTGACCAAAATCGATCGCCAAGCTACTTCACTTAGCGATAGGTTTCCCGAAGCCAGAATGAATTCGTTATCTCACCAATAATATCTATATAAAAATCGAAAGGGCCCTCTCCCCTATACTACACTTGAGTCAGGAATTAAAATACAATTCCACAAAATTTTAAATTATTTTGGATAGATTGGGAATTTTTAGTTAAAAATTGCAGTTACAGTAAACCTTGTATTGAAAATTCTAATTAATATATTCAAATAATATTAAAACTGCACACAAATAACATCATTATCTGTGCCTAGAGCGATAAGAGTTACATTATTTTTTTGAAATTTGTCAATTTTTAAAAAAAAAAGCATATTTTTTCTCACAAATTGTATGTGCAATAAAATGCATATATACATACACAGAGATTATAGTCTATAATACAAAAATAAAATACCCAAAGTTTTCTTAAAATGTTAATTCAATGTCTTAAAAAGAAATCCATTTGTGAACTTTACCGTGAAGCCAAAAAACATAGTTTCTCAGACAATGCTTTTAAAGATTTAAATACAATATGAAAAATGTTCTACTAGTTGTACATTTCTTAAACTCACCATAATTATAGCTCAAACTCTTTAGCTTCATGTTTAACTAATTTTCAACCCTTTTGCTGTTTTCTGGAGAGTTTTATAGATTATAAAAATTGTCGAGTTTAGTAAAATTTTCATGAAAAATTGCAATTAGGATCTTTTACACAAAATTCTAATGAATGTATTCAAATAATATTTATACAGTACATAAATAATGGAACATCTTTATATATTAGGAATTAAAAGATATGTATTACTTTTAAAAGTTTTTTAAATATGCCAAATTTTATGCAAAAACTCGATTTTTTAAAAAATTAATGATATTTTTTACATTTAAATGCAATGAAGTACATAAATACAGTGAACCCCAAAAGTGTTCGTACACTTGCAGTTTCCTATAAAATTTAATGATTTCGACTAATAAAAATTAATGTATAGAAATTGTAATTTTTTTATGATATCTGCAACTTGTTCTTAATGGAATGACATAATTATTTTTTAAAAATAGCATAACTATTATTTTTAAAAATTAATAATCAAAAAGCTCCTGAAAAATTACGCCACTAAAGTCTTAGAACACTTAACAAAAATCTCAACATAGCTTTAAAATATTGTATTTCTTTCTTAATTTAGCTTAACTGCTCTCAATGTACACTGCTGGTGTCTCTATAACTGTACCAAAAGTTTGAAAACACCTCCTCAATCAATTTATTTAGCCCAGCAGAGCATATTTGGGGAGAACTAGATTTAAAATAAAAGAAAACATGACATATAAAACACATAATGGGAAGTAAAAAAATAATCACAGAAGCATGGAGGAAAATCAATGCAGAAATTACAAAAACTCAATAAATCTATATCAAGATGTCCAAAAGTTGGTTGTGGACACTAAAAGATATCCTACTAAGTTCTAAATTAAGAAAGAAATACAATATTTAAAGCTATGTTGAGATTTTGTTAAGTGTTCTAAGACTTTAGTGGCGTAATTTTTCAGGAGCTTTTTGATTATGAATTTTTAAAAATAATAGTTATACAATTTTTAAAAAAATTATTATGTCATTCCACCAAGAACAAGTTACAGATATAAAAAAAATTACAATTCCAAAATATTAATTTTTATTAGTCGGAAACAATAAATTTATAGGAAATTGCAAGTGTACGAACACTTTTTGGGTTCACTGTATATACACAGAGATTAGAGTTTGATTCATAACACAGATAGAACTAAATAAAACATGTTCTGAAAATTTAAATTCAATATCTTAAAAATATTTTGTGTAGGGATCAGCATCTGGTTTTGTTAACTCCAATTCCAGTTTACTAATTATGCTATAACTTTGCTTCTAGATATCATAGAAACAAAAATAGAGTGTTTTTGGAATCTTAAATGTATAGTCTTTAAAATAAAAACACAAAAGTAATTTTTGAAAATTTTCACCAAAACTGCGAATTTTGGGTAGTCACATATCTTAATGAAATTTACTTGATTCATAATAAGTCACATTGTTGATTTTTTGGGCACTTGCTTATAGGCAAATAATAATTTAAGTATTCCTTTGCTACATTGGAATAGTTTTATTTTCATATTGAACTTTAAAATAGCTTGCATGTCTTGAAAAAGGCAAGCCTACAAAATAAATTTTTGTTTTCAATTAGTAATCTTTTTAAGAGACTAATTTCTTGTAGATTTTAAAGAACTTTTCTAGCTTATTGGTAAACTTATTTCTTTATGTTCTCATAAAGAAATTATTTCATTACATTTATTTTATGGTTCCTTTATTGTGACTATAGTGTTTTGTTTATTTGGATGAAAATAAATGAAGTATATATATCAGATTCTTTATATTTAACCCAATATAAATATATTTTATGCTTTTACTCATTAAAGAAAGGTAGAGAAAAATTATGTTTTTACCATAAAATCTGGCATATCATGTATACCATCGTATTACATGCACTTATACTTTCAAGTAGCAATTTTTAATTTTTATGTTTATTTGCTGAAAATGTGCACCCCCATTTTCATGAAGAAACCTGAGATGTATGCGAGTCATGCTCTTAAAGTTTGAAAGTAATTTATTCTAAGCTTTAGTAAAAAATAGTATACATCTAGAAGTGCAACCCTTTAAGTTCATAAGGAATGCCATTTCTTTTAAATAACCATTATTTTGATCTATGTAGAAATCTAATTTTTTTTCCTGTGCTCACATTTTTTAAAGCTCTTATTTTTATACCTGGTATATAACGTGCACGCATAAAATTCAATCTTATTTTTTGTGTTAAAAGTGTGCACCATACACCAACCAGATTTTACGATACATATTACCACAACAATCCAATGTTCAAGATAACGTGCCAAGTTGGTGACCCTGATTTTGCATGTGTCGTATGCGCCAGATTGACTACCATGTGTTGTATTACATATAATTTCACCAATATGGTTGCAATATTATGAAAGTACCAAAAATTAATACAGCTTGGGTACAAAAACTCCTGTATGCAGGTATGTTGTACACAAGTGAAAAAACATAAATCTTGGTACTTACGTATTATCACAACCAATTGGTGACATTATATGAAACAAAGCACCTGTTTGCCAATTCAGCACGTTCAACACACAGGAACTCGGAGGGTACTTGTGTATTTTTGCGACAATCGCTGACTCTAAATAACTCGCTGAGTTGGCCACCCCGATTTCCTATGTGTGGTACACACTGAATTGGCTGCCAGGTGCTTCATTTCATATAATATCGCTAATAGGTTGCAATAAGACGCAATTACCAATCAGGGTTGCCAACTTGGTGTGTTATTATTAGATTTGGCATTTGTTGTGATAATACGTAATTTGTTCAGTCTGACGTATTTGAAGCACAATTAATTTAAATTATAGTTTTAAGAAACATGCTTTTTTATCAAACTAAAAAGTAAGAAATAAATCTTAATATAAGAATAAAATGATTAACTAGAAAATTAATGTCATCGTGGTAAAGGCGTGGGGTCCTCTGTACTACATTTTTACACTAACTCTGCATTTTGGAATAGAACTAGTAAGAAATTATAACAATTGATATTGAGCACCCCACTCTTTTATATGCAGTTATTATTTTTCCAGTTTCAATTTTATTTTTTTCTGCTTTTTTCTTGGCATTTCTAAATACCTTTTGTTCTATTTCTTTAAATCCTGGCATTCATATTTTTCTAATGGTTTTCTATAAAAAAAAGTACTTATGTTTTTGCTTCTTAATGTAATTCCTTTTTTGCCAGGAATAAGCCATTCTTTTAAATTATTGTCATGTTGAGTTCTTAGTGGGAGACCATCATCATTGATTGAATACTATTGGATGCCAAAATTTTTGCAGCGATTTCAAAACCACTTCTAAAAGATGTTTAATGTGTAGTGTACTGATAGCAAATTAGTTCCTGTATATATTGTTCCAATGTGTGGTATTTTTTTAACTGTTGTTTTTATAAATGTGAAATTCAGGTAGACGTGCAATATTTATAAAAATTGTATTTTTTAAATCTTTTATCTTGTTTCTAAATTATGAATGCTTTATTTTTAATTTGCACTAATTTCATTTCTGCTTGTTAGTACAAATCTTGATTTTTAATGTTTCCACTCATAATTTGTTTTTAAATTTTGATATAGCTCTGAATTTTTTTTATACATATTTTATGGATAAAATTAATCTATGAATTTCATACATTTTGCACTTTCTGCCAAAGACCATTGGTTTCACATTGTAGCTTTGTCATTATGTTCTAAATACTCATACAGGCATAGCATATCACTACATGTGTTATGCTAAATTTTGTAGATAGTCATTTCGAAAACTATATAATTATGAACAACCTTTGTAAAAATTTTACTCTAATGAGAACTTTCAAAATTCCTTTCAGAACCAGCTATCTATAAATTCTGCAGTAAATAATTTAGATGACTCGCATATCCTAACATGTAATTTATTTGAAACAACACTGTTTTGAAAGGCATTTTCACTCACATTTGTAACTCAAAGACATGATTTGATAAAAAAAATTAAAAGTTGTTTATTTATGTACTTTTACACACTTTCCTATATTTACAATGTATATTACACTAAAACATAATCTGTTCTGCACAAATAAGGATGGAGTTGACTATAATATGGATTAGATAGTGTTTATAAAAAAAAAATTTCACTTATATTCTTGTTTATTTTTTATGTATATATGTATGTGTACAATTTCCAGAATAAATATTTCAGCAATATGATTTTGGTTTGTTTTATTTTTCTTGTTAACAGTGAATAATTGAAAAAAGGTATTGAAAATAAAATTCTGTACAGCAAGTAAAATTGCTAAATTATGATTCTATTGGTCCTTATGATGTTATTTTTTCTTCTGAATGGGTGCTGAAAACTTCTCTAAAAGCTCTTTCCATTAGGTTAAAAACTAAATGTTTTGTTAATGCAAAAATGTACTGTTAGAGTTGTTTTTACATTCTTCTAAGGACTAAAATTTTAAGTATTTTAATTAAAAAAAAACATTAACTTAAAAACTATTATATTTGTTTTCTTTGGTGATAGGAAAGTGTAAAATCAGTTGCTTTAACAAAAAACGAGCTTAGTTTGTAATATAGCAATGCATTTTCTTTATTTCCATGTGGATAGGTTTCTATTTAAACAAAACAATTGATATAAAGAGTACTTACACACCTGGGCCTAATGAGTGTTACTTTAGTCAAAAGGTTTTTTTCTTCAGGTTACATAATATGTAAAAAAGCTATTTCTTTCTGGCATTGTTTTGAAATTTTTACTTAGAAAAATCTGTTATTTATCATAATGTTTCCTAGATATTTCTAATAACTTATTATTGAAGGGCTGAATTTTTTTAAATAAAAGTTAATTTTCTGCTTGTATATGATTTTAAGGAAACAATATAATGCTTCTAGAGAAACATAAATATAAATAATGAATCAAATTGCTTCTGGAACTAGTTCAAAATGCATACACATTTGTTAAACGATAACATCGAATTTATTTTTGCAGTTTTCAAAGATTTATATTTGCGGTATAAGTTCGAAGACATGCAGTTTGTGATCAAATAATAGTTGCATTTTTTTTCTTCGAAAAGTAATATTTTTGTTGATACTTGCGTATTGTCGCCACCGTATTGGCGACATTATATAAAACGAAGTACATGGTTGCTAATTCAGCGCGTAGGACACATGCGAAATCGTTACTGCCAATTTGGCGAGTTATCTTTAACTTAGGCACTTTCGCGATAATATGCGAGTACCTTTTTGTTACACACAATAAATGTAAAATGAATTTTGATTTCGAAGTTAAGTGTAAAAATTTCATGAAATGAAAATAAAATAATACGTAAGATGTAGAAAGTGAAAATTTACAACTCAGGTATCACATTTTTAAATCCCTTAAGATTTGGGTTAATAAATATTTTTCTGTTAAAAATTCATATTAGATACAACAGTACCGAAAATAAATGCTATACATACTCATTTTATTGTTTTAACTCATATTTGATACATTAACAGATTCAAATATGAGTGCATTATATACTCATATCGATCTTTCATTCTCAAAAATTTGATCCCGTAACAGGTTCAAAAATGAGAATGTACTTGTGTCTCAATATGAGAATATGCGATTCTCAGATTTGAGTAAGCGTGCATCGGAGCTATTTTGAGAATGTGAAGTATTCAAAAGTGAGCTGTTTTCTCTCAGTTTTGAAATCGTTTCTCGCAGTGTAAAAATAATAATATTCTGGAGTCCTAGAATAGTCTTTTCCTGGATTTATTGGTAACAATAACTTTCAACAATAAACTTAACAATCTTTAACAAATTAAACATTACATTAATTAGACTGAAACTAAAGAGAATTCTAATATTCAAGATAAAAATCCTAGTAAACAACGGCACCTGGTAAGCCGATGCCAAGAAAAAGAGTTCGATTTAAAATATACGAGTAAACAACAGCATGTCTAGTTATGCTGAAGCTAAGTTCAAGATTCAACTGAGACAGAATCCGTTACATATGGTTTCTGTCGAGATAGACCACGTGGGTCTGAGGGTGGTGTCAACCACCTCCACCCACTCAGACCACCCGTCCATAATTCACAACAGTCCTTTAGTTTCAGACCGAATCGCTGGAATATGTGTAGCTGTCGGAGGATACGTGCCAGGAATCGTCCAGAACTTAAGAAATTCCATTCAGAGGGGCCTGCTAGATGACTTCTGGTCGCAATTTCGAACTGCTATTGTAGTACAGCATTTTAATAAAAAGTTTTCCCATTAATGTGTTGATGTTTTCTGTTCTATTTTCTGCTTCTTTACACTGCAGATCGCAACTAAGGTATTTATGACCCTACATTCTTATATGATTCCTAGTCGCCTTTGTACCCTCTACACGTTCTGCCAGTTTGTCGCTCTGGTGGCGAATTGCCCTGTATATTGTTTTTATGAAATTGCTTTGTTTATTTCGTTGAAAATTTACCTTTTCCAACAAAATTTTGAAACAAATGCTTGAATTCCGATATTTTTCTCAAGTTTAGTTGAAGACGTTTCTATACATTTTCAAAATTACATTATAAAAAGTAATACCGGAATAATCTTTTCGACCAAATTTTACATAATTTCTTATGAATATCTACACCTTATTCTTTAAACTGCTCCACACAATTAAACTAACTTCGAATGCTAAATATTGCTTTCAGTTTGTTAAATAGCTGCTTTATTTCTTAAGACATTGAAAGCAAATAGTGTTTAGATATAAAACAACAACCACTAGTTAGTTTTTTTTATAAATATAAAAGCGAAGAAAATAATTTTTGTTCTTACTCTACTTAAGCCGAAGCATCAATGAAAATAATTTTCTGATAGGGTTAGCAAAGATTAAACTGGTGCTTAAAAGTATTTCACTAATTTCCTCAAATCTACTTCAATACCAGAGAGGGAAAAGAAAAAAGTGAAAAAAAGAAAAGGAAAAAAAGAGAAAAACAGCTGAAATCAATCGACTAAGTATTAAAGACGTTACCTAAGGACATCTGAGAAAGATGATCCATAATAGGATTATATTGCATTTGAATTCATTAATGATGTAATAAAAAGGCAAAGTAGAATATGTTGATGGATGTCGTATCATTTACACTACGTAATAATGAAAATGTAGCACCATGAACACTTGCATAAAAGGTAATCAGATAAGCAAACACAGAGAAAAAACCCCGAAGGTAAGTAATACTTATTTCAACATGATACAGTTATCAGTATTTTGTAGGTCCACAACAGGCAGCAATCAGGACAAAGGCAACAACACATCGTTGAATAGAGTCAATAAGGATGCGAAATCTGACATGGAAGATGGGTTACCTTCATTGAGGATGGATGGCATCAGAGAATGATCACTCTCACCTTTGCCTCCTTGTTGGGTTGTCCTCCACGCACATGCTGTTGACACACACAAACCAATTATGTCCCATATGTACTCAATGGGTGAAAGACGAAGTAGCTAAGTAGGCATCTGAGTACGTTACAGGGCTTACTAACTGATGCATATGCTGTTCGATCAGGCGTTATCTAGCTTGCAAATGATATTTGATTTCCTCTGAAAGACGGGTGGGGTTGTCAGTCGTATCACATCACCCGCGAAACGTTGGGACATTATAGTGTCACTAATATGGACCACTGATAACCAGCTATCGCAGGCTACGTTGGTTCAAATCACAATGCGTGTTGTTGTGCGTCGTAATGTTCTACAGTTGTAAGTTGTTGTCGAAATGAACCTACTATCACGTAGACGTCAGACCACAGTAGAAGTAACAAGAGAAACTTTTCAAAACAGACAAAATTGGGCAATAACTTGCCAAACGGCTTATACTTAAAGATAAAAAAAAATTTACTAGGTTAAACAATGTTAAATAATGGTCCTTACCGAGAATAATGATCGAGGTCGATATGGAAGCTTTCACAATGTTCTGCATATGTTGTAAAAACTCAACGGAAGTGGTCCATGGAAACTTTAACGCTCTTCGGAGAAAGCGTTGGTTCTCGTGAGTTGATGACCCTATGGTCACTTGACCACAGAGAGCGCACTCTTTTCTTCAAATTACATCCACCCCAGCTGATGCCCCATGGACTCTTGTTGATGACTGCCCCTACAATACGACAAATCAATGAACCTTCTCTTCTTTGTCCGATTACGTAGCCTCTCGTAAACTCTTCTGTCTAGAACTGCCTCCATTGGCATCTTTTCTAAGGCATGATTTCTTTGTATCAATAAAGTATCGATTAACATGTTCCTCCCGCCAGCTAAGGTAGATTATGCACGATAGTGGAATTTTTGGATTCCTTTATACGTATATATTGCACTTAGCGAATGCGGAACAACTGAAAATTCAATTAGTTTACATAACTAGGCAAGCTGCGTCTACCTTGCGATGCGCATCTTTTCCTGTGTATCTTTCTTAAGTGTTGCAGTTTTACTGTTACGCAGTTAATAACCTAACTCTCTTAATTTTCACACTGCACCAAGCGAGATTCGAGGCTCCTTTATCATTCAATTTCAGGATTTTTGGTAGCATGTTCAAATGATTAATCAACTCCAAAATTTAGTTCTAAGATTCCCATTTCTGCAAACATTACATTTACAAGATAACATTAGTTAAAGAAAAATGTTACGTTGTTTGAAAAGATCAATCCAAATTCAGATCAATTTGGTTTGATTAGATTTTAATTCACATCAATTGTGAAGCAACACGAGGCCCATTGGCGATGGACCTCGTAATTTTTACCCATGGTAAACTTGATTTGACACGTGATTTGGCACCCCTATCCTCAATTTACCTCACTACACCAACGGGCATATATCCAGATCGAATAATGATGGATATTGGCTTCGAGTCTAGTAATTCTAAACAAAGTTTCGGGTGTAGAAGAGCTCTGATGCTTGTTAAATTTTATGGTTCTTGGACCTTCTTGTTAGTGTACAGAGAATGGACATCCCAGATATCGACTTAGTTGTCTGTCCGTGGTCCAATATTAAGAGATGTTTAAGTGGACCTTCAACTCCTTAATGGTTTGCCCAAACACCTTACGGGCAAGCGAAGGCTGGCCACAACCGGTTTGTCCATACGCTGTACGGGCACTGATGTTTTCTTCTTCCTATCTTTGATTTGCGCATATTTTTCATTCTTACAGTGAGATTATTAGTGCTAATGTGTTTTTAAGAGATGCTGTTTATCCATAGTAATAAAATATACTTCTCATCCGAGATTTGTGTGCGTGTGTGTGGTGAAGGCGAGAATTTTACATTGAAGGCAGGAATTGAGATTCTTGAAAATACTTGATGAAGAACAGAGATTAGCAAGTCAATGTGCAATTTGTTGCTTGAGAAGAAATTAAAATGTGGAAAGATAATCCAAAAAAGCTGATATTATCTCTGCCCCTATTGCAACGTAAGACGCAGTATTTATTACACCATGTTACAAATTGTGTTGGGTTTTTGGAACATTTTGGACAAAAAAATGACCGCTTAAGGGATTAAATGTTGAGTAGAAACATGACCTTTAAGAGATGGAGTAAGAGGGAGAATGTTTATTAATGTCGTACTTTTAAGCAACACAAGGGCTATTAGCGACGAACATCGTAATTTTGAACCTCGATGACCTTGTAAGGGATGTCCCGTGTCCTCCCTTAGTGTGAAAGGATCGGAAGGAAGATTAGCCATAGTCAAAACAAGTTTGTTTTTTAACAATTCTCAACGAAAACACAAATTCAACAACTCAAGCTGAAAAATGCACCAATTACTAAATATGAGAAGAAACTGCGGGATAGATGAGATACTAGGAGAATTAATAAATTGGATCACTTACGCTTAGGCAATACACCTTCTAATTCAATTTGATCTAATCCAAATTTAACGCTTAATTGACCAAATCGTCAATCTTAATATTAATCAATTAAATAACGAAATTCTCTTGCCTAGCTTTACGCTAATCAATCTCTACTGTCCGTTAGCAGTCTAACCTCTCTCTCTCTCTCTCTCTCTTAACTCGAAAGTTTAATCTTTACTACAAGTCTAAATTTACATAATCACTTCTTCGGAGGAGGAGGAAGGCTTTCAATAGAATAAATTTTAAGGAGCCATTTTTCCACAAGAGGACTGTTAGTAAGAACAACACGAATAAACCCGTTACAACCTTTAAGATAGAAAATGTCAACAAATAAACATAAAAGAAGTTTTAAAATAGCATTATAGTTTATCTTATGAAAATATTTTAATTAAAAAGCATATAGTGATTTTCTTGCTCAAGTTTCTTTCTTGATTATAGCCACATAAAAAAGTTGGGGAGTGTATAGTATATTTTAAAACAGTCTGAAAGGAATTCATTTAAAAATTGCAAATGCAATTGAATAATGAATGCAAAAAATTAAATAATGAAATGCACAAATATTACAACCATTCAAACAAGTTCAACATTTAATAAGATATCTCCACTAATAAGCATTATTTAAATGATACAACGTTGTTAAATTTCGCAGGATGTCTGCCATACTTCCACCGAAATGTAATGCGGATTTATTAATCAGCTTCCTGATCACTGGAAGCCCCTGTATTATTATATCGCCTTCCTTATTTAATCAGGCTCCGACTGAAGATGGCGATATCTCCTGCCCAAGGTCACCCGATGACGTCAGACTGGAGGGGGAAGGGAGACATTGCGAATTTATCGAGATAATTAGTTAGCTCGTGACCGATGGGATCTCATTTCCGAAATTCACATCTTTCGGTGATAAATCTGAACTTTATTGCAATTATATGAAAGTTATGGAGATATTCCACGAGATGCGTCTCGGTGGACGTCCTGGATGAAATGTGCCTCATCCCTCCCAACTTGTTACGCAGGATGAGGTGCTTTGCTTTGTTGTATGAGTGGGTGGAAGTGTGATGGAGTTTTGAATACTCTTTTAACGCGAGTGTGAATCTACTTAGTTTACAAAATGATGGATTGCAAGATGATGGATTAGCTGGTTTCTGGGAACTTGTGACTGACGCTTGTTGATTACGATAGGTGATTACTGTGTGAGGACTCCTTGTTATTCACGTAGAATACTTCATTCAAATTGCAATACTAGTTCGATTATTAGAAATGTAATTGAAATCTTGGCTACCTTACATGTATTTTAATATTAGGGGATGTGACAATTTTAATTATGGATAAAAATATATTTTTACAATTTAACCCTTTATCTACCGCATTATATATACATACAGTCGATTCTCGATAATTCGAAGTTGGAGGGACCAATAAAAAGCTTCGAATTATCAAGAGAGTAGAAAAAATTCCCGAAATACACGAAGAGAAATTTTTGTCTAACATATTTCTATTTGAAACTATGTAATAAAACAACAATTGTACATATGTATTATTTTTTAAAGTATTTTTAAAAAGTACATATTAAACAGTTTTTATATTTTACAGAAGTTAAAAGGCCTATATTAAAAGTATACATTCAACACATTCATACACAATCCTACGTATCTCTTCTTCACAATAGTGAGCACATGTGTAGCAAGGCCACGTGTTACACGAAAGATATGGACGGCTGGCAACAGGTGTGGTTGGTCCATTATCCACTTAATGGAATGAAAACAATAAAAGTATCATTTCGCCTGAGGAACCGGAAAACATTAAGAAGGGTAGCAGACAGATGGTCATCAAAGAGGTTGTGTTACAGGGGAGACACGTAGAGACAACACAACGCAAAACTTGTAAGCTCCAACTTGTTTATTACAGGATTGCACATGATAGTGAGTGTTCGAATTGTCTAGAGTTTTATAAGATAACTTCGAATTATATAGCGTGTTGTAGTTTGGCCAGCCACAGAGTTTACTTCGAAATATTGAGTGTACCAAAACGCATTGTTTTAGTTCGAAATATCAAGAGTTTTTCTAGGGACTGGGCATATACTTCGAATTATCGAGACGTTCGTATTATCGAAGGTTTGAATTATCGAGAGTCGACTGTTTATGTGTGTGTGTGATTTTTTATGCAATATATTTTTTTAAATAATTGTATTGAAAGTTATGAGATATACATAAATAAAATTCTCAACTTTGGGAAATTTAATGCGTTAGAGCTAATTCATTAAATTAGTACTTTTAAGTACTGATAGTACACGGAAGTTTAAAATATTCTCTTGGTACAAAATGACTGTTTGACTTTTTTTAACCGAGTGTTACTCTTAAAAAAGCTATAAATAAAAGAGAACACTAATATTTTACGGGACAAATATTTATTTTTAAAATTTTAAAATATTTTAAACATATTTAATTTTTTTGCTCACATAAAAGCAGTTTTACACTTAAACTTAATTTGACCATTATTGATATTCAAAGAAACAGCATTTCTTTTCATTAATACACAAGAACTCATTACACCTTGTGCATTTTGAGTAAGGTTCGATAGAATGTTTCTTGAAACACTGCATCCTGGGGTAGGAAATACTGTATTTTAATGCATCTCGAGTCTTCTTCTGTCTCATAATCATCTTAAGAATCTAATGAAAATTTTAGCAGATTATTAGCTGGGATTTCATCTGAATAATCATCTGTTAATGCATCAATGCTTTCAGAAGGTAGGTTTTGTTACAAATCCAAAGCCTTTTGAAGACTTTAGCATCTTTTTTCCTGACATTCTAAGAAAAGGAAGATATATATATATATTATATATATATATATAGCATCATAAAAGCCTCCTATTAATTGCTTAATCTCAGTGTTACACACAAAGAAATTAAAATGTTAATTTTTGAATAAAGAATAGATATTTCATTTGATTGGCTGGGGTAAAAAACAAGCTCATATTCAAAGTTCAAATTTTTTTTTCAAAAGTTTAAAATAAAACAATGAAGAAGACAAAAATAAATAAGTTAAACTGAAAAAAAATGCCAAAAATATATAAATCTATTGCACTTAAGTAATGAAAAGCAATAATAAGCTACACGGGCGGAGGAAAAAACGAAGTTATAGCTCTAATGTTTAGGTACATAAGTACCTCTAAGTTTTTTTTTATCCATTGGGGCTGTGGATCGGTATTTTTACCATTGCAGACGTAGTGCATCCCCAGGAGTTGGTACCCCTCTTAGTGCGGCACCATATAGGTGAATACCAATCACCGCAGGTAATTTTAATACCCAGTTTCCTCCACAGAGGGAGGCACCTGAGCTCTGACGATGTGAACCTGTACTAGGATTTAATTTTGCAGAGAGTGCCCAAGCGAAACAGACACTCTAAGGATCTTTTTCATGACGTATAACCATACGGCATGGCCGCTGTCGATTTTCCTGCATCACGAAAATGCATCGACTTGGGCCGGGGTCGAACCCGCAACCTTGAGTGCAGAAGGCCACGACAAACCAACCAAGCACCGGCTAGAGTACCTCAAAGTTATTCAGCTGTAAATTAATTGTATGCACTGTTCACACACACTTAAAATAAGAAGTCAAATCGTTTTCATAGGTCTTACCTTACATACAAAAAAAAATAATAATAATAAGACACCTTTTGACATTAACTACTTTTTTCGGAACAGAAATGACAATCTCCCAGTCCGATCAAAATGTCAGCTGAAAACGCAACTTCTGTTTTAAAACTAGTCGCCTTCCATAAAATACTCATCTTAGAACCCGTGCCACCATATATTCTGGGAAAGTAGAATTGAAAGAATATTCCTCCAATAGTATCGTCAGAGTAATCGTAAAAATTGTTATTCTATGTAATATTTAAATGAGTGGTACTTATACGTACCGTCAAAAAATAAAGGATTAAGCATTAAAGTAAAACGTTTAAACAAAAAAAAATTGTTGTTATTATGCGTTTTTTTTATTATTATTTATTTTTTTTATTTTTGAGAGAAAGGATAAAAGAAATCTTACTGTTTTCTTATAATAACTGAAACTGTTTTCTTTTTCCCTGTTTTCTTAAATAACTGAACATTAAGAAAAATCTTTCATTTAATTATATGTGTTTACTGTAATTATATTCGGCTACGGTAGCCGAGTAGTTATGACCGTGGACTCGTGACTGGCGTGTCATGAGTCCGACCCCAGTGCTCACCGTGTAGAAGGGCTGATGCAAAATTATTATGTCGAGGTTCAAAGTTCACTCGTTGACGTGACGTGTAA
>BMAO01031004.1:0-28121 GCA_019973975.1 Trichonephila clavata
TTTTCCTTTGTGATTCAAACATTAAATAGGTATGAGAGAGGAAAGCAATAAATAAATGGTATTTCAGCTATTTCTCAAATTTCGATAAATCAATTTTTACAAAGAGATTATGAATTTCATTTCCCATTGGTAAAACATTAATTAAATAACTTGGCAATACAATTTTTTCATTAAATTAGTTCAGCAAACGTACTGAAATTGAACAATCTTTAACATTCGAATTTCGCTATATACTAATCCTAATACTTTTTTTAAATTTCTAGCGTTTTTAAAAATCTTTATTATACAATCTCCTCTGAAAAATACCTGGAATAAATGCATTGCACGAGGAAAACGTGAATTAACGTAAATAATAAATTGAAAAATATTGAAAGGATGTTCATTTAAAAATTATGGTATTAATTAAATTTAACAGTTTAACTAGCATTACTATGCGTTCTATTACTACGAGCATTATTTAAATAGCATACTATTACAAACATTTGTAATTGTGTGTAATGAAAAAAGTTCTTCGAAAATTCAAATATTGTGAAGTTAATGTTTATCAACAGTAAAAATGAAAAATAAATTTGAAAGTCAAACTCATGTATTTTCTTCATGTAAACATGTTATTGAATTTTATATTAGGATAAAATCAGAACAAAATAGACATAAGAGATGTTTTTCTATACTACATAAGCGATAAAAATATTCCGTTTGGCGATGTTTGCCGAAATAATGGAAAATGTCTTGTATTGCATTTTTATTTAGTTCGTGGTAACAATAGCTCAAGTACTCGTATGTCTTGTAAAAACTGATTTATCAAAAAAGAGAAAATACTAATCATATTCATTTGACAATTTTCAATTACTTATAAAATTTCAAGTCTTATATTACGTGGGAAATCTTGCTGAATGAGCTGCTGAAAGAGATATCAGCTTTCGCGAGAAATGTATGAGACTGCAATGGTAAAACACCAATCCGCAGCCCATTAGAAATGAAAAAAATCTTGCTGACTAAAGGATTGCTTATAAGTAAAGCTATAAATGTATAATGAAATAATTTAAAAAAAGAATAAATCCTAAAAAAATAGCAAAACATTATAACTTCATTTTTGTATAGTTTACAAAAGGGTTAATGTATTATTTTCATTACTTCCGAATCATTATTAAAATATATTTTAGTTACTGAACTTATAACTACGAAGATTTATGGCACTGCAACAAGTGAAACTGTAATTTATCTATGCAATATTTATCTCTAAAAAAAGTTCCTATAGAAAAATGGTTTACATATTATTTTAAATATATAACCTCTTATAACTATAATACTAATATTTCAAAATTTTAATTTGACAAATTATTTCTAAAAATGCTTTTATTCAGATTTTTTTGAAGCCACTTTTAATCTTCAAAAATATAATGCCGTATAAAGGAAGGAGTGCAATCATTCACCGTAGTTCGGTCGTTAGAAAACTGAGCTGGAGCTCCGTCGATCGCTGGTTCGACTCGCAGCCTGTGCGTTTCATCCAAAGATGGTTGTTTAAATTTCAAAATATTGTGTCTATTACTTCTCTGGAATATAGTTCACACTAGAACTTTCTTTACTACTCGAGCCAGGTAATTCTCGAATGTTCTTCTAAGTATGTAAAAGCTGAGTCTTACCTTGGAGGGGATCTCTGTTCTGTTCTAATAAATACGTGTGTTTATTTCGATCTCCGTGACTACATATTACATACGATTATTAGTGATATTCTTGTTGTTAAACCTATCTTTTTTCATACAATTATCTTTAAAAGATATTTTACATTTGCTTTAGACTACTTTCAGGTATTCTATCATGTATGCTTTAATCATATTAATATAGAAAAGGAAAATATGGTTGAATATATATAAATATATATATATATACATAAATTTTGTCTTGTAACAGTTTCTATTTAGTCCATACATTGAAGAAGTATTGGGTTAGAGATAACTCAATACTTTCCTTCAAAGTTTGTGTAATAAAAGAAGTCACATGCACAGATGAAAATATATAATAGTCAAGAATATATATAGAATTGATAAAAGATTATTATATTTGAGATCATATGTTCAGAACATGGGTAAATTATGAGGACCTGGACAAATGCGCCTTTCAATCTCAAGGGGGTGCAGAAGTCGAGTGGTCAGGTTTTTGAACTGGTGGTCAATTTTGTTGAATCGCAAGTTGAATACTAAATTCCATGTAAGGCCCCCTGTATAAAGGGTTGATGCATGTTAAATCTATCTAGGTTCAAAGACATCCCAATGTAAAAGTTTGGAGAGGAGGTACCAGCTCAATTGCAGACATTGTCATTTGACCATGGTTCAAAATTACGAATCCCGTCGTCAATAGCCATCGTGTTTCTTCAGAGTGCGGCATAAATTAAATGCAATCAATCAACTCGTACTTTCGGAAATCTTGAATTTGTTGGGATTTTTACGAGCTACTGTATTATAATATAATATGGGTATATAGAAAGGAGGCTATCGTCCATTATAGCTTGCTCTATTACAATTAATAAATACTCCCCACTGAAAGATATACCTCGTAAATTTAATTCTAGAGGACACAGAAAATTGTTAACGTTAATATTAGTTGAGATCTTATCCTTCTTATAGGGCACTAAAGTCATTGTACAACATAGAGAATTCACATGCCCACATATGTGTGTCACAAGCCTCAAAGATTAAGGGGATATGGTATGATTTAAGCAAAAAAATTTGATTTAAGGATTTTCAAAAAATATTTAGTTGCCTCCTATGTGTGTATACTATGTAAAACAGATTTTGTGTGCTAAAAATTTTATAAAAAGCTAGCCATTAAATTTCTTAAGGAAAAAATTTTAAATATGTGAAGTGGTTTTAAAATGCTACTACTCCTACAAAGGTTTACATACACGCATGAAACTTGGTTTAAAAGTACGTCAAATTATGCATAACAAAAGTTGGCATGTGTGACTTTGGCGATAACATTATTGGTATTCAAACAATATATTGGAAACTCCTTAAAAAATGTGCAAACTCCGAGTTCAATTATTTTTAAAAAAATAAGTATTGCTTTGTTTTAAGAATGCATATCAACTTTTGTTGCATGTTCTATTAGGAATAAGTAAAAAAAATCAAAGCACTAGGTACAATAGAAAAAAAAGCCTTAGCATTTTAAATGAAGACAAACTAGTTATTTTATCTTTGTCCGACATAAGTAAATTTAAAGTTTTGATTTGCCATAGGGATGTGAATAAAAACGAAGGCAACAGCTATCATAATTCTGTGTTTTTCAAGTTAAGAGCTTTCACATTTCGTCAGGTTATAGAAAAGTAGAAAAATAATAATTTAAGCTAAAAGAATTAAATTTGATTTTTTGAACGATTTTCGTCAACTGTGTCCCCTTAATATGTGCATGGGTGCCCATCTATTGGTTTTGAGATGCTGGAAAAAATGTTACCTTGACTTACCAGTCCAGTATATATCAATACGAATATTTCTGTATTAAATGTTCAATGTACAATATAGAATACTAAAGATAGCTAATAAGATCTTCAGTCAAGTGGTAATTGAATTCTCATGGAAGGAGTGTTTATGTAAACTGAAACGTGACTCCTGTTAATTATGACATCGCCCCTAGAAGGAAACATTAACGAGATATCCTTTACAACCATTATGCGTCTTCAGAATCACGCTGTGTGTGAACATTTCGCCCTTGAACAAGACAACATATCGTAGCATCTTTCATGAACACAGAAGGTCGTTCGCAATTTA
This sequence comes from Trichonephila clavata, assembly GCA_019973975.1. Lineage (NCBI taxonomy): Eukaryota > Metazoa > Arthropoda > Arachnida > Araneae > Nephilidae > Trichonephila > Trichonephila clavata. The sequence continues at coordinate 3,765 of BMAO01031004.1, forward strand.
TGGAAACGATTTTGCAATTTATTTTCTCGTTTACATTGAGATAAAACTTTGGCAACTTCAGAATAATCGTCTACTAATGTTTTCTTTTGATAAGAATGCAAAATAAATGATCTATTTTGAAAATGACATCTAAAATTGATAAATGGCTGGAAGATTACGTAACAGCGCTTAATAAGGAGAAATATTCCTATCAGAAAGTTATAAAATGGTTTAAAATTATTGGTTATTGTATTTCAAAAAAAGTTTTTATAATGTACTAAATTTGAAAGGAAAATAATGTTTAGCAAAGAAAAGTAAAACACGAAACCTCATGCTAAGACTATTAGAGCGCAGTCAGCTATTAAGAAAGTCATGTCTCTGATACAAAGAGAAAATCCACCGACTCAAAGATTCATTGCATCGAAACTAAAAATGTCTTCCAGCATTGCAAGTAAAATAGTTTATAAAAATTTGGGGTTAAAAAAAGATGTTAAATTCCTTAAGTTCAGCCAAAAAAAAACGAATTGCTAAAAGAAATACTAGTTGCAGAAAACTACGTAAAATCACCCGCTACAGAACAATAGTGAGGCAACGGTACACATAAGGGTCTATAATAAAAGTTCGATTTTCTATTGCTTAACTGACGATAATGATCATACGAAATCACTTCCTCAGTGTACAGAAAAGTTCTCAAAGGGACTTATTATAGTTGCAAGATTCTATTACAACGGCAAATTAAAACAGTCTCAAGTAAAGCCGAATTTAATTCACTCCACTACCAGCAAAATATTTTAAAACCAATTTTTGAGGAAGAAGTTCCAAGCCTTATTTGGAGTAGTGAGTGAATATATATATTAACATCCCACTGTTCAGCTACACGAGGGCCTTTTGGGGACCATCCGCGTAATTTTGAACCATGGTCAAGTGACGCAGATGACACCTGAGCTGGCACCCCTTTCCTAACTACCACACCAACGGGAGGACGTTTAAGCTCTCGACAGATTTAGCGTGCATCGCTCCCCTACACGGCGGATCTTCAGTGGTACTGGGATTGAACTCGTGACATGCTAGCCACGATCCGATGCCTAGACCACTCGGCTACCGCGGCCACAGCCTTATATGGAAAGGACATTGATAAATTTGAACTTCATAGGGACAAAGCCTCTAGTCACACGTCTAAGTTCACTGCCTCTTATTTAGTAAAGAAAGAGTCAGATAAAGGAAGAAAGTGTATCCCACTTGATGAAATACCTGTAAGATTACCTGACACTTCTCTAATGGGCTTTTGTGCTTTCGGTTCATTAAAACGAGCCTTAAATAAACAGCTTCCAAGAATGCTGAATGGAATTTTGGAAAATGGTTCAGAGATTGCAGTAAAATTGGCATGTCAGTACTAAGAAAAAGTTTAATTTCACGGAAAATTCAAGTTAGGATATTGCCAAGAATCATGGTTTATCAGAGAGAAGCAAGTCCCCACAAAAAATGCATCATTTATAGATAAAACTCTAAAAATCGTACAAGAGTGTTATTATGTGCCTCAGTACAAGGCTTACATTTTATGGGAAAATGCGTTTTTTTTATTTGCAATCAATTTATTTTTCTGAAACCAAAACGAGCACTTTTGTTTTCTAACATAATACAAAGTATTGATTGTAGATTGTGAATGAAATATTTGCTTTATTATAACGTAACATACCCGCATAAAATGCAAAATTTGATATTCTTAGACTAAAATGTGGTGACAGCTCAAAATTGAGAAAAACTGTACAAATATTTAAATTTTCGGATTTTCTTAGCTTAAGAATTGCACAAAGTCATTCGGAGCGTTACAAAAACAATTTTCTGTTATTTTTTGTTAAATTCTTACATACATTTTGTACTTATATAATGGTATACTCAAAAAAGAGTCATTACCTCCAGAAAGAAAATAATTAACTTTTACAGGCAGTAAATATTTTTAGAGTGAAATAAACAAAACAAAAAAGCTGCTATCAGATAGATAAGTAAGAAAACCACATGTTTAGAAAATACTTGGAACATCCAACATAAATATTAACCATGGCAAACATTTTGGTATTTTGCGCTACATTCAAGACATAACCTCGAGGACACTTTAGTTGAAGACTCATTCTCACAACTTTTACTCCATGCCGTAAGAGGCAATAGAAGATTTAACAAAAGCCCATCAACCCCCATCATTCCGCACGACTTGTCTTAAAATGCAAATCTGGGGGTTCGATAATATATGCAAAGCGTAAAAGCGGCCGTGAAGTTCGTGATCCTTACACACTGCTACAGGAACTGAAGTATTTATAACTTTGCTAAGAAAATACACTTAAAAGAGCCGTCTTCCTTAACGCACAGCGTTCATAAGAAGCATACGAAGTAGTTCACTCGTTAAACTTTACTGGATATTTGATGGATCCTATTTCTGCTATATGCAAGTGCAAGTAATAAGTTGAGAAAATAAAGAATACTTGAGTGTTTTCTTACTGTTTCTTGTATACTACTGAAATGAACTTTTATTTTTAAAATCTGAAAGGCTTTATTATATTATTATTTCATTGAAATGCATTTCCATATTGAAAATAGATTTTGTATCATTAGAAAAATGTGCAATGCACTTTTTAACAAAAATATATGCTTTTATACTTACAGGAATTTAGATTTATTTGATTAAAAAAATCCTTTTATTATAAGCAATTCTCTAAAAGCTTTTCCCCATGTAGGTTTATTCTGTGTCTCTTTAATATACAGGGTGCGGCGAAAAAACCCGGACAAACAATTTTTTAAACAACTTTATTAAAAATTAAGAAATTAACAAACTATAACAAATAATAATAAGAGTACACTCGTACTAATAAATAAATTTCATTGGCTTCAAAGTGACCACCGTTTGCAGCAATGCAGAGTCGCAAACGCTTGCAGAAGTTTCTACAATGAGCCTCAAGTCTTTTATCTTTAATCCATCCCATTCCCACAGAAACAATTTCTTTAGAGAGTCTAAAGTTTTGTATGGTTTAGTGCAGTCTCTGGACTCAAAAATGGACCATACACTGTAATCCATGAGATTGAGATCCGGTGAGTAGGGTAGCTATTCTTCACACGATATCATGTCTGGAAAATTTACCTGGCACCACTCTTATGTCTTTTTGGCCTTGTGAGCTGGTGCAGAGTCTTGTTGAAACGTCCACTTTGCATTTCCGAAATGCTTTTAGGCCCACGTAAGTACAACAGCTTCAAGAATGTCCCTCTGGTACACTTTTTGATTGATTTTAACGCCCTCGTCCACAAAAATCAAAGGAGTTTTACCACTTAAGCAAATTTCACCCCAGATCATGACCGACTTTGGATATTGTTCAACAATTGCCGAATGCTTGGAGCGTCCACGGACCAGATTCAATCGTTTTGGGAGTTATGAACTTGTTGAACCGCAAAGAGCTTCTCATCAGTTAAAAGGAATCTCTCCTATCGCTGACTTGCGGCCCATCTCAAAAGCTTTCGGCATCTTTGGAGCCGTACGAGTTTGTTTCTTTCATTGAGGAGCTGAAATTTTCGCAACTTGTAAGGCTTCAGTCCAAGCTCCGTTTTTACAGTTCGTGTCACCGATCTGACACATATTCTCATGTCACGAGCGATTTTCTCATGGAAACCATCGGATTCCTCTGGACTCACTTTTCGATGGTCTTACGATTCATTGAAGTGTTTATAGTGCGTTTTCACCCTCTTCCTGGACATTGACCAATATTTCCAAGCTCTTTGAAATGGTAAATTACATCTAACACTGTTTGACGAGGTACAATAAGCAAATGAACGACGTCACACTTTTCGTTTTCTTTGCTGAAACAACTCTAAAATAGCAGACCTTTTGTTCGACATTATCAAAAACACATAAATGTACAAACTAAGAAATGTATTAAAAATATTTTATTATTAAAGTGGAGGATAAAGAAACATGAAAATACCAATTAAAAGGAAATTAGTTAATTATTCTAGGAGGCAAGAAATTTGTCCGAGTTTTTTGCTGCACCCTGTATATACGAGAGAGGGAATCCAAAAGGAACTGAACTAATTTTTTAATGAGCAAAATTTTTTGTAGTTCCGTGGTTTTCCTCTAGGAGTTTATAGATATAACATTCCAGTGCAGAGTTTTTAAGCCAAATATAAAATGAGAAGATAGTCAAATAATAAGGTAAAGACCAGTTTCGGCAGATATTATAAAGACAACTGTTTTGTATGAACGTCGTTTTTGCAATGGCTAATTTTTGTAAACAAGGAAATTCTATTTTTGGCTCTTAATAAGTGGAACAACAACTCTTGTAATTTAAAAAGAGTGTATAAATATTATGCTAATGGAAAACTTTTCTCTTCTGAGGTTTTTCCGTTTCAAGAATTGTGAGATGTCAGTTGATGGCAAACCTAGTTCTGGTCACTTTTTCACTCCAAAAACACATAAAAATGTCAAAAAAAAATTGCGAAAGGATCGAAGCCGGACAGCTGAAAAAATTTGGAAACTATCCGGAAAATTTTGGAGTTCATTTCAGTGATTTTTGACAATGTCCTTGTTCACACATCGTTGTCTGTAAGGCAACACGATCAAAAATGGTATGACTTCTGCTCCTCAACCCCTATATTCACCCGACCTTGCTCCGTACTACTAATTATGTTTCCTTGTTCCTTGAAGAAAAAGAGTTATGAAAGAAAAGCGTTTTTCTGGTGTTGCTAAGGTGAAGAAAAAAGTGACAGAGGCGAGACCAAGAATCACAAAGGTTTAAGATATCCGACTACCCTAAAATTGTGAATTTTGCCAAATATTGACAATTTTTTTTTATGATTTTATTTTATAAGATATCTTATTAGCTTTAGAAAAATACCAAAATTATTATTTTCCGTTCACTAGAACAAAAACTATAAGTGTTTTCGTAAGAGAGATGCCATTACTTTAAGTAAAATGCAATACTTTAAAACGCGTTTTACTCCAAATATGTTTTTTTGAAAATGCTCAAAGGGGCCTACGCGATTGCTCAAAAAGATTTGAAAATAATTAACTGAATTTTTTTGTGTACGTTCTGTATAATAGCAGAAGTGTTTTAACATTCAGATTTATTTATCACCGTTTAATTACAAAATTTACAGTTCCTTATGTGAATATAATCACTGTTTTTTTCAAGCAATTTCATATAGCAACTAAGATAAAGGGATCTAGTATTGTAAAACTTAAAATATCTCTAATCCTGAAGGTCACTTCAAAAAAAATAACATAGCAACGCATCAGAATTAAAAAATTGAAAATTTGTTCATAAAATTTTGGTGCAGAATGGGCCACGTTTATGTTATTTTTTGTACGTTTTTTTCCCATTTTAGTAATAATAATTATTTTTCTCTTCTTATTTTTTGCATATTTTTCATAAAATGTACTATAAACAAATCTAAATACAACAAAAAATCACCATATATTCATTTTTTTTTTAAAAGAAAGTTGTCGCAACCAGTCAGATACCTTAACTTAGACAAAGTTTTGAAAAATGAGTCAAGAGATTAGATTATATAGTGTATTAGTGCAAGGGGAGAATACTTTGAACGGGTTGAAGGTTTGTGTTTAAAAATTGAATAAATAAGTTTACAAACGTAAGTTCAGTTTCTTTCGAGTACCCCTCGTTCATATATATTGTTACGAATTTTATATAAAATAGTGTAAATAATTTGAATTTGATGGGTAGTACATTTATATTAATTACTGTACGTTATATTTATTTTATGTTAAAAGCAATATTCGCGAGCATCTCCGTTCCTTACATTATAATGGCGATTTAATGGGAACTTGGCGAAATCTAGGCGATAGATTTGGCGACTATTCTGGTGACTTGGCGGCTATGTTGGTGACTATTTTTGGTGAGATCGGGACCTTCTGGATTCTTCTGGAAATTTGAGAAGAAATCCACAAATTAGTAGGTTTATTGGGTTTATCCATTGAGCGCCCACCTCAAGCGCCCAATGGATAAACCGGCACTGCCAATGACGCAAGCGGGTATTTCTCAAAAGATCGGCTTGGCCTGTAAATAGAGAAATGCTGTCCAAAAATGAATTAGTCTTGTTATGACCAGTGATTAGTGAGTATTGTTTTGACTAGCGATAAGTAGTTTTACCTTGACCGTGAAGAGTCTAGCGATTAGCTCGGCTATTGAATAGGAAACGGTGCTTGCGAATAATATTTTACATGCGTGCATTGTAGACACTGATAATTGTGTCTGAGAGCTGTTGAAGGTGTAAAAATCTTCTGAGATTTATTCTGCGTGTCTCATTCTCCGTGTTTTTTTCCGTGTTACAAGGATTATTTTTCCGACAATAAATTCTTATCGTTCTTAAAGAAATGTTTTATTCTTTGCGACTAAATTGTAACTAATAAAAACCCCGATCAACGTAACAATATACACACACAAGGCATCCATAAATAAACCAATAATTTATGAGTAGCTTGTAGCTGAACTTATTGTAATTTGGACAATGGCGTGGGAAGATACAAGATTTTTTTTAAGCACAAAGCAAAGTTAATTCCAAATACTACTACTAGATGGCAATGCAAGGTGATATATCAACAGGGTGTTTCATATTGAATCTGACAAAATGAAAACATGATTGTGAACGTTGTAATTAATATATTTACAAAATTCAAATTTACCTCAAAACTACATTTATTCAAGTTTCTACAGGTGTTCAATATGTGCCCCTCCGGTGACACGACAAATGTCTACACAGTAATCAAGCTCCTGCCACACTCATGATAGCATATCCCCTGTGATGGAGTTCAACACTGCAGTTATCCGCTGCTTCAGTCCCTCTAAGTCCTGAGTAAGTGGACGCTCAAACACCTTGTCTTTAACGAAACCCCAGGGGAAAAAAAATCACAGGGTGAATTGTCATCACAGAATTTGTTCTTGCATAAGCAGCCGGTATCCTGGAACTGCTTCACCCACCTGTTTATGTTATGCCGATGCGGTGGTTCTTTAAGAAATATTGCGCGGAAATGTCTTTGCGCAACAGTTACTTAGGAGGTTTACGCATATTCGGAGTATACGCTTTCTCCTGCTGGTTCAAAATTACGCGGACCGTCGCCTAAAGCCCTCGTGTTGCTATTCAGTGCGACGTTAATATTCTCTCACTCACTCACGCTTTCTCCTGCATGTGGACGACATATTGTTTAACAGCGCCTCTAGCAGCGAGTTCGTCATTCAATAATTTTTCCCTGATGCCAAATAAAACTTGTATAATTGTAGTTGCAGAATAAATTTGTTGCGGCTGAATAAATCCATTACGGCAGTCACACTGCGCTATTCTTTTTGTCCCATTCAATATGAAACACCCTATATAGTAGGTATAGAAAACGAATGCTCTCGCAGGAACAAAAATGCAGTGTTTTGCGTATGGAAATCACACTTTTCCTAGCTTCAAATGACGCTGTCTATGCAGAATGAATTACTGTTGAAATTGTCTACGTAAACATTGGCTTTATAAATGGTTATAAAAAAAATTCATTCAACACAGTCAAAGATTAAAAAATCTGGCTACGGAATTTGAAGCAAAGAAATCATTAACTGTTCATTCAGGAAAAGGACAAAAGTCTGCTGTAGCGCAAAAAGCGTATGCTGAAGCAACACAAGTGAAAGAAAACATTATTTCACGGCCTATTAACTTTAAAGAACTTATTAATTTGAAAATAATTAAATATCACTTTTTTATGGTATTTCACATCGTATTAAGGTTACTTAAAAAAAAAGTTTTGGGGAATAAAGAATGAAGTAAGAAAAAATCTTCATTAATGATACATGATACTACTTAACTCGCTCGGAATTTTCAACAGTGAATTTACTTAAAATATAAATTCTTCTAAAGAGAGTTTTGATAGAAATTTATTAATTTGAAGCAAATTTTACAATATTACCCAGAAATCTACGTATAGTGTATATATTTAATTATAATTTTCTTAATCCCCACTTATAGTTTACAAATATTTTACTTATTTTACTTTTACTTTAGTTAATAATGTGCAGAGAAAAATAGAAGTAAAAGGAATACAGGGGAAAACAATTGATGCATACATTTTCTGGAAACTAAGGGCACAGTTACATAGAGCTAATATTGGTATGCATATACACTCACTTTCAAAAGTTAAGCACGAAGATGTAAAATGCAAAAAAAATCAACAAATACTGCTTTGATTGACACAAAATTTAGCAGTAAAGTAGCATATATATTTATGCATAAAACATGATGCATTTATGCATGCATTTTGATTCACCATGCGAGCCAGTCTCCAACGAACTTTTTCTTTAATAGCGTGTGGCCGTCCAACTCCATGTCGTCTACTGCTGGTTTCACCGTCATTCATCCACTTTGCATAAGTACTAATAACTGTAGATCACGAACGACCCACGAGTCATGCAGTTTCGGAAATACCTGTTCCGAGTCTTTGAGCCATTACAATCTGCCCTCTATCAAATTCGCTTAGATCCGCAGCCTTTCCCATCACACACAGAAGTAAGTGAAAGAATGATTCTTCAGACTCTCCAGCAGCAGTTAAGTACCACTTCCACGTGATGACGTGCCTTCCACGTTATCCAGGCGAGGTCATTGCAAAATGTAGGGTTGGTCATAATGTTTTGGCTCATATAGATGTTTTTGTGTTCGAGTGATATGCGTATCCACGAGATTGGTTCCGAATTATTATTTTCTTTAAATGCTTTTTAAATGGAAGTATACTTTTACGTTTACTACAATAAATAGTAATGTGTTTTGGATCCGGAATAAACTATTTTCAAAAACCCGATCTCATAATTAGACCTTCCATCTCTACAAAAGTAATGCACGTTAAGTGCGACAAGCCTCAAAATAACCAGATTGATGTGGGTGAGAATTTAAATAATGAGGTGCCTCCGATCAAATGAATTTCTTAACACTTGACCATGGGTTTTAATTACTAAGTCTATTGTCAATTAATTAAGCAACTGAACAATTCTTATACAAGTGCAGCCACACATGACTAGTTATTTTATTGACTCCATACTGAAAAATAAATCATTAGAATTTAGTATCGTTCGTTTTGAGAAAACTTTCATCAAGATAAAACATTCAACAGAAGTTTCATTTCTAATTTATTTAAATACTTTCAGTTGATTTTTTGTACGAAATCATTTCAACGAAACATTCTGACGAAAATAAATCTGCTAAAAAAGTCACAAAAAAAAAGACTCATCTTTTGAGATAAGGTGAGATGACGAAGTCGGCAACTTGAGTAGGTATCTCATTCTTCACATCCCCGCTACACCAAGGAGAAAACCATTTTAGCCTAGTGGTCATGGGCAAAGGGCCGACGTATAATGGGTTTGATCTCTAGTAACATTGAAAACGCACCGTGTAGAGGACCTAATACATGTTAAATCTATGGAAGCTCAAAATCCTTCCATGGCTATGGTGTAGAGAAGTTTGACGAGGGAAGTGTTAGCTCAGGTGTTATTCTCGTCTCTTAACCATGGTTCAAAATTACGACGACTGTCTTCAATAGCCCTCGTGTCTCCTCATAGTGCGACGTTTTTTAACACTCACTCACAACACCAAAAAAAGATTTTGAACATTGAAAAGTTTAAAGTTCATATGTTGGTTCCAATCATTGATTTCCCTTAGAAAGATGTGATTCGGACCGGATAGTCATTGTTACGAGATTTTTGCCCTAAAACTAAGCTACCATCACCTCTATTATATATTTAACTAGTACTTGACCCTACAAAGAAATGTATACATGCATATATACATAGATACACATATACATAGAAATAAATGTTATTTTCCCTTCGTCGTATCTATAAATGAAACTGAATGAACTTTCCTTCTTTGAATATAATAATCGCGAATATCTTTTTCTTATAAGGTTATAGAAGAACAGGAAAATAAAAAAAATTTTTTTTAAGATTTCATTAAAAATTAAACAGAAACGATAGAAGACGCAGCCTCTTTTTACAATCTTTTTTTTAAAATTTGTTTAGCTTATAATCTTAGAAAGCAAAAAATGGCACTAAGGAAGGGAAAAAAATCTACTTGGGTTATATTAAAGGATAAAAAAATGCCTCTTAGCTGCCCGATGTGATGCTTTCAACAGATTTAAGCTCTTGAGTTTCACGGATTGCAGGCACGCGCTTCATTCTAAAAATCTAATTAATCTTTTTCTTTCATCAAGGAGACTAAGAAAAAAATATTAACCGGAGTCTATTTTTTCGCACACCTATTGTAATTTCTGAAAGGAAAGTGAAAAGGAAACAAAAGACCAATTATAATACACTACATAATTAGTCTTTTTTAAGATAATCATAATGAATCGCTCTTTACATTGACTTAAATTTACTACCGGAGTAATTCGACAAAAAAAATTGTCTTTTTTTTGCAGGAATAAAATAATGATTGACTTTTTCCTTGTAAATTAAAGAGTAATGTGCAAAAAAAAATTCCTTGTGTATTATGCAGCTATGGCTGAAAACATGATTCGGTGAATTAATAAAAAAGTGTTTTCATTAATTTTCTACTTAAAAATACATTACATCCTGAAAAAAGTAACTCATTCACGTATATCTTTCTTTTATGCATTTGTAATAATAAGAAACAGAAAGAGGGAAAAACTCGGACTCCTTTTCGAATTGGAAAATAATTCATCAAGTGTCCCTTTTATGATTTGAAATACTTTTCATTAATTTGCAATATCATGTATAATTGCATTACACATTTTATTTAATTATAAATTTAAACTATAGAAAAATGTATAATTTGAAAATAATTCATCAAGTGACCCTTTTATGATATGAAATACTTTTCATTAATTTGCAATATCATGTATCATTATCACGAATTTTATTTAATTATAATTGCAAACTATAGAAAAATGTATATTTGAATTAATAATTCAATGTATTGGACCTTTAGTATTATTTTTAAAATCATTGTTATGTGTTCTATGGAAGAAAAGTATGTATGCAATGTATGAGTACAATAATAAAGACCCACCGTGTAGATGGGGTTTTTAATCCTTTAAGGCTCAAAATCTTCACGTGTTCGTGGCGTGGAGGTGTGTAGAAAGTCGGGCCAGCACTGGTGTCATACTCATTATTATAACCACTTTAGTTTAAATATATTGAGATAAAAAGTTTAAATTTTATTTGACAGCTAAATTCACGAATTAAATAATTTTAAAAAGATAAGTTTAAATAATTTTTTAAAAAGTTATTTTATATCATGAGTAGGTGTTTTTTTTTTATGTAGAAATTTATCTGGCCACGCACAGACAATATTTAGATATGTTGAGTTTTTGCCAGATATTTTTCAATCATTATTCACTTTGACATAAACTATAATTTTGTTTGATTTTTTTTAATAATATGCGTTTTTAAAAATAGCTTTTTATACCTGAAGTTTTTTTGAAAAAATTCCTTTGTCAGTAAGGTTTTTTTTTGTTGATATTTAAATTTTTTTAGATGTATTAAGGTCACTGTCGACTGTGGCGCAAAGGAGAAAAATAGAACGCCCCCCCCCCTGCAAAGTCTGATTTTGGGCCCCCTAGAACCCTGCCCCCCGCAATGAGGGGATTACGCGAGTGCATGTTACACCACTGGCAGTAGACCAAACAAAATTTGTCTTTTGTATGGCATATACATATAATTAAAACCTATAAAACTTTAATATTAATTAAAAACATAATTTATATTTTATTTTTAAAGTTTTGTCCACTTATTTGGGCTTTAATGAAATTTTTTCATTTTAAGTATGAAGACACAATGAAAAATTCTCTTCGAAGTAAATCTAAATGATGAAGTTGAAAATAAATTTTGTTTCACTTTTCGCATTTGTGAGGGTATTTGATACAAGCAAATATAATATTTTTCAGTCTCCATTACAACGAAATTCTTCCATTTAAGGAGTTTTTGTAGCTTAAAATAGTAAAGTTTAACATTAAAATGCTTATCTTTCTACAATCTAAAGCTATCAGGAATTTCAAACATCTTACTAGAAGGAAAAACTAAATTTTATGTAATTGTAAAGTGTTTAACTATATATTTCTAAATAAAATATATCCAGTACATACCATTCTAAGTATTATAATCTTCAGAATGATTTTTGATATTATATACGACTAAAAACATAATAATAGAAAAGGCAATACTACTTTAAATAAATATACATATATATATATAATGAAAACTAAAAATAGTTTTTTAAAAATATTTCATTAATTAAATTTAAAAACAAGTATATGAATTCTTTCTTTTTTCTAAATAAATAGTTCTTTACAGAAGAACATTAAATGATTTAGATAACAGAACTAGTTAAATAAATGGTTCCACATGGAAAGAAATGTAATGTCATCTTGCGGAGTGTTTATTAAAAAAACATGGTGAATTGTTAGGATAAAAAAGAAGAATCAAGTAATTTAATACTCTGAAATGAATTTAAAAATAGAAATTTAAATTTACTTTCATTTGATTTAATATTTGCGCCGTCATACAAAACGAATTTTTTTTGAATTTTTTTTTTTCATTAGAAATGTACATGAGTTGAGAGGAAATAATGGAAACACCTTCGATTAATGCTTTAAAGACGCACTTTTTTTAAATATTTTTTACAAGTATCATCAGTAGATGCAGAGCAATGCTTCAAATATCACATTCAATCATCTAATTTCTCTCTCTCTCTCTCTTTTATGGTTAAGTATTTTTCCTCTTTTCCAAAACCCAGTTGGAGCTTTGATAGCTTTCCAAGGATGTTTTTGCAGTCTAGAAGCACTTCGTTGTGTTGACAGTTTGACTTTAAATTCGTTTTCTCACTGAAGTGCTGATGGAAATAGATTGTGGCAGCGAATTAATTGCTAACAAGAAATTTTTTTCATCTGGGACTGTAAGTAATACTACTTTACAGACTGAGAAGGAAAATAGTGATCCTTATATTTAGGTTACGTTTGCTGTAAGATAAAAACATACGTAACATGTCGAGCTCAAAATCAGATGAGTATTACCATACATAAGATTTACAAAAATATTAAGTTATGACAGTAAATAGGTACATTCGATCGATATTCCTTTTCGCTTATTGATCTAATTAAGCTAAAAGAAACTAAAATGCTACCCAAAAGGTTATAATTAAATGGCCAAAAATTTTCTACTTGTCCCAGATTCCTAGAATATCCCCTTGTTTTGCTTTCCAGTGGGAATTTAATAATTACTCAATAATAAATTAAACAATATCTAAAGTCTACGCAAAAAAAAAAAATATATATATATAAAGCAACCGGAGGAATTTACTGAGTGCCTTTCTTTAACGTTAATGTCAAATTCTAAATTAATAACATTTCACAATCCTTGATAAATTTTACTTTTTAAAAATATTTACTGATTTTCATATTTATTTGACCTTATATTTTATCTTTAGAAGATAAGACTTATATGGAATGTCACAGTAAAAATTGCTATTACAATTCCCTCTAAGGGAAACTTACATTGATAATTGTTGAAACTCCTCTATTATTATTTATATATGTGTGTGTTTGTTTGTGTGTGTAGTAATTCACGTTAACTTTTCTTGTGAGGTTTTTAATGGAACCGAAACGTTCTAATCATTTGAAAATTCGATTTTTCGGTTTTCATCTTAAAAAAAGTAGATTTAATGCTGATTCCAAAAATGTATAACATGTATAGTCTTAAAGCTTAATACCCTAGTATTTGTGGTTTTAAAATGTAAGCAACAGCTCTCACGCCTGTTGTTTGCGTTATCACACATCAAATGCCACACCTATTCATCTTTCCACTGACCGAAGTATGTTTTTATGTGGATTGGTGTTTTTATATCACTTAAGCTATCAGACTACCCTAAAACTGTGAATTTTTCCAAAAATTGACAATTTTTTTATGATTTTATTTTATGGACCATCGTATTAGCTTTATAAAAATACCTACCCAGTTTATCATTTTCCGTTTACTTGAACAAAAACTGCAAGTGTTTTAGTAAAAGCAGATGCTATTACTTTAAGCAAGATGTCATACTTTAAAACGCGTTTTACTCGAAATGTGATTTTTCGAAAATAATCAAACCGGGCCTGCGATTGCTCAAAAAGTTTTGAACATAAATAACTGAAGTTCTGTATAATACTAGAATTGATTTAACCTTCATATTTATCAATCAGTGCTTTATTACAAAATTTACAGCCCCTTATGTGAGTATAGACACTTTCTTTTTAATCATTTTCATATAGTAACCGAGATAAAGTGCTCTAGTTTTTGTAAAAAAGAAATTATCTCTTATCCTGAAGGTCATTTCAAAATTGAATAATATAGCAACACATTAGATTGAAAAAATTGAAAATTTGTTTATAAACCTTTGGTGCAGAATGGGCCTCGTTTATGCTATGTTTTGTCAATGTTTACCTATTTTTTCCAATTTTAGTAATATTTTTTTCCTTCATAATTTTAGCACATTTTTCTTAAAATGCACTAAACAAATCTAAAACTAACAAAAAAATCCCCATATCTCCTTTTAAAAAAAAAAATTGTCGCAACCAGTCGGATACATTAATCTGGATAAATCCTTTTTATTCTTGTAGTTTCAGAAAGTCTATAACTACTCCTCTCAATCTTGAATATAACACAAGCTGTGGTATGTTTGAATATTTTGCTTCCTGTTGCGTGAGTTACGAACTTCGTATTTAAACAGCTAATTTACTTTTTTTTTGTTTGCTTTCTGTTTTTTCGTGATTTCTGAGTATTTTAAAATTCTTTAATTCGTAGAACAAAGAAATTTAGATAACTCAAACGCCCTCTTATTCGTAAAAAGACTTCAGTTAGCAATGAGAGTGAACAGCTAGATGTCAGTGCTTCTAAAAAAGATTGAGGAGAGCGAAGGAGCTTTTGACTATGAAAATAATTTTTCAGCTGAATCTCAAAGCAGGTATATTATTATTGACTTAAATATACTCAATGATTCATTCAACAGCATTGCAAAATGCAGATATTTGATATAGCTTTCTGTTTTGTTGTTGCTAAAAATAAAAGTAGTCACAAAGAGCTTGGTACAATGCAACAACTTGTAAAGGTTGTGGCACTAGTCATGGTTCAATGACTTAAAATACTGTGTCAGCTGGATATGAAGTAAACTTGAGGTTTGTTTATGGCATAAGGTGCCTTGAAACTGGCAACAGTGCAGATTAGACATTTTGTGCTCCGATGAGCTTGCCTACTCCTCTTGCTAAATTTGAAAGACTGTTTTTGCCAATTTTTAAGGCGTTGGAAACTGTTTCATCACGTTCAAAGTTTCACAGCAATAATGAAGATGTAATTAAAAATGAAAACGATAAGGACATAGCAATTGCTCTTGATGGGACCTGGAAAAAAAGAACACACTTCAGAAAATGGTGATGTAAAGGCAACTTCTCTCGATAACGGAAAAAGTTATTGATTTTGAGTGCCTATCATTGTTTTGAATGTAAAAATAAGAACAAAACCTGTGATAATTACATGGATTTCGTGCGGGAATGGAGAGTGAAGGAGCTTTGTGAATTTTCAATTGCTCCTTACCAATTTACAATGTTCGGTATGTTCAGTACATTGGTGTTGGAGTTTCGAAAGGGTTCCTAATGGGTCAAAAATCAAACATCGGCGATGATGTTCCTATCGAAAAACTAGAGTGCATAGACCACGTCTAAAAGAGAAAGGGTCCAAGACTGAGAGCCCTAAAGAACAATTTAAAATCAAACTAGCTGTCAGACAATAAACCAATTTCTGGACGAAGAAGGCTGACAGAAGCAGAAATTCTTTTGGTGCAAAAATACTATGGCCAACCATAAGAAATATTGGTGAAAATGTGGCAAACATGTTCAAATTCATATGGACAATATATTTCCATAAACTATCGACAGATGAAAATCCTAAACATGGTCTGCGTCCTATGGCTATGGAAGAAGAAACTCGGTGCGGGTACAACAATAGCCTTGTATCTGGTGAAAAGTATACCCACATACATTCCCTCCGA
The DNA here is from genome assembly GCA_019973975.1 of Trichonephila clavata. NCBI lineage: Eukaryota > Metazoa > Arthropoda > Arachnida > Araneae > Nephilidae > Trichonephila > Trichonephila clavata. The sequence goes on from BMAO01031004.1 coordinate 19,797, forward strand.
GAAGCGGTTCTTTTTAAAACCTAAAAAAATACTTATAGACTAAACTGCAAAGGAGTTTTTATTAAAATGTTTGCATGTTCGAACTCGGAAACAATGAAAGCTACAATAACTGTATGAGGAATCGTGGGACGAAATACACATTTGTAGCAAAAAACATTGCAAATGGGTGTTTTGGACGCAGTTATAAGTTTCAATGAAGATGCATATGCAAGAACAGAAGCATTAAAAGCACTAAAAATAAATCCAGGAATTAAAATTTGTAAAGGGTTTTAAAAAAATTGACTGCGTCAGAATTTGGGAACCAGAGATGACCGTTCAAAAAGCCATCGAAGAAGCGAGGACAACTAAAAAAAAATGAAAAGAAGTAGGATGTTTTAGAATAGTCAATGTAAGATAAGTATAGTGTCAAAATGTTCCAAAATAAAATTTTAGGTAGGTGTACCATTTTGTTTATTTATTTATTTTTCATTTTTCTCAAAATGTGTTTTTTCAGCTTTTAGGTACAAGTGTAGAAAAATCTATATATTATACTTTAATGAAACTTGGTATGAGCTTTTGTATAATGATAATTCATTTAAGGTATCCGACTGGTTGCGACAACTTTTTTTTGAAAAAATGGAGATATGGGGGTTTTTTTGTGATTTTTATATTTATTTGGTATATTTTAAGAAAAAAATCCTAAAATTGAAAAGAGAAAAAAAAATTATTATTATTAAAATGGGAAAAAACTGGTAAAAATTTACAAAAAATTACGTAAACGGGGCCCGCTCTGTACAAAAATTTTATAAACAAATACTCAATTTTTCAGTTTTGATATGTTACTTTGTTATTAATGTTTGAAGTGACCTTCACGATAAGAGATATTTTAGTTTTTACAAAAAATAGAGCACTTTATCTTAGTTGTTATACGAAATTGCTTAAAAAAACAGTGGTTATATTCACATAAGGGACTGTAAATTTTGTAATAATGCAGTGATTTATAAATCTGAAGATCAAAATAATTCTACTATTATACAGAACATACACAAAAAATTTCAGTAAATTATTTTAGAAACTTTTTCAGCAATCCTTGTCCCCGTTTGATTTTTTTCAAAAAAACACATTTCGTGTAAAACACATTTTAAAGTTTGAAACACTTTTTTCTAAATATTAATACTTACCTACAGGTTTAAAATTCCCCAGATTTATACGTAACACCTTCCTTTTTCTCAGATAATGCACAGCTCCTTTTTTTAAGTCCTCTGGGTTTTTTTCTCTTGTTTTTTGTAGTTGGCAATGAATGTCTCTCCGAGTCGACAATTCTTTCGTCATCAGCGCTTGAATAGCCCTTCACAATGAAACAACCCATTGGGATGTGTAAATGTTCCAACACGGAAAGAATCCCTTTAGATCCATCATTGAACTGTAATACAGCTAAGAATGCGCCAAATTGTAATGTCAGAAGTTCAACAAAAGTTTCTTTTGGGATTATGCTCCACAAAACACCATTAAAACTTTCATTGGCATTTTGGGTCTTTCCATGCAAACATTTTTCGAGAAGTGATTGATCACATAAATCCATATAGGTGTTTTTCACCGTGTTCAATACAGCAGTTGGTAAGCCAGGTGTTCTATGTTTATGCAGTTTTCCTTCTTGCTTGGCCTTTTGGTATTTGCACCACGTATCGGATCCAGAAGGGCATTGTCCATGCATGGGTTTTTTGTCGGTTGAGCAGCAATGAAAAAATGCAGCAATGACTGCAGTCTGCATGTTAGACAAATTGCCGACATTACTTCGAATAGCAATTCCAAAATAATTTTGAAGTGTGTCGATAAATTTGTCGGTCAATTTGCCTTTCCCACCTAAACCTTTTGTAGATTTCTTCAGCTTTCGTAAACGAGAGCCAACTCTCTTCTGCACATGTCCTATGCACTCATATTTAGTTTTGCTCTCAATACCATACATGTCTTTCACATTATTGAACGCCTTTGAATCCCCATCTCCGTAGTAAGATGTATATCGAAGACTGCGGTTTGCTTCAGACCTTTCAAAAAATCCTATAAGCACCGACAGTTTCCATATTAGAAGCTGATCCTTTGTGATTTTTACAAAAATGTGACACTACGCATTTTTTGGAGGGTCCCGATGTTTTTTCGTTTTTTGTACACACTTGACAATATTGACTGAGCACTTCAATGTCTAATATTTTACCAGAGTCCACAGAAAATTGCCGAAACACATCCATTCAGTGAAGAGTAGCCACGTTTTTGCCATGTACCATCTACACTAACGCCACAATCATTTGAACATTCCGCAATGGATTTTGCTGACTCCAACATAGAACTGTTTGCAGCTTGTGACGTAGCATGCAGCAACTTAATTTCATGTTGTCTGTATGTACATTTTGAAAGATAAGGAATATTCAGCATACTGAACAGTTTCTTTCCAGCTGAAAATCCTTTGCCAATAACTCTCATTCAAAAGACGAGAAGAAGGTTTACTGTATTTAAATTATTCACCTTTGATGTAGAAGTGAATCCTTTTGAAAATGAACATTTCTTACACTTGAGACACAAATTTGACTGCAAACCAAGTCTTGAGTCTTCAACCAAGTACAGTTCTTGATCAAAACAAACAGGGCAAGAAATAATAGAGAATATTGATACCAGTATTTCGATGTCGAAAATTCTATTACCAGAAAGAGTTCCGGTATCAACATTAAATAAAGTGTCGCTTAATCCTCTTCCCAATTTTTCTGTACTAATACTTCTATCACTAACTTTCTTTTGAGCAGTGCGGAAATTACCATTAAACTTTCGATTCTTTGGACGTATTTTTCGTCCATGTCACATGGCAGATATTTGAAGAATAATTAAAAAGCAGTTTTATCAAATACGAAAATCAAAATGAACCTGTTTCAGTAAAAACTAGAATGAAAAAAGTTAGCAGTGATATCGAACGTTAAGAAGTAAATAAGCAAATATCCTGAAATTGCCAGATTTGAAAACTCCTTTTATAAAAAAAAAATAAGTGAGGCTTCTTAATAACGTTAAACAAAATATTAAAATATACTTTACTTCAAAATATATTTTTGAAAAAGTGGAAAGAAACCAAAAAAAGTTTCAGTTTTGGTTTCAGAATGCCACTTCCGGTCGGCAGTTACCAACTGGAAGTGTCATCTGCTTGTACTAAAACAGTTGTAACTTTTGTTCTAGTGAACGAAAAATAAAAAACTTGGTAATTTTATAAAGATAATAAGTTGGTCTACAAAATAGAATCATAAAATTTTTTTGTCAATATTTGACCCAAATCCCCGATTTTAGGGTAGTCGGATACCTTAATGTTAATAATTTCATTCCCGAAATGTTAGTTTTTTTTATTTTTATTGTTCAATTTCTAAAAAAAATGTCATTTTTATCAAAATTTCAAAAAAAGGTAAAATTTAAATTTTTTATAAAAAATTCAAAGCAAGGAAATATAAAAAGAATTCACTGCTTTTAAATAAAGACACACTTTCACAACTATAATAGCATGCTTTGTGGTGTTATACGTTATAAAAGGAAAGATGCATGTACAGGCACGCGCCATGTATGCGAAAGCCCCTTTTTGGTGTTTAACGTTTTCGAAATCCTTGTATTTTTAAAAATATTTCATATATTTAATAATTTTATGTAATAGTATATTAAGAAAAGTATATAGATTGTATGACATGCATTTTTTATTTATGGAGTCTGTCTGTTTTTGAAAATAAGGTTCTTTCGAAAAAGCGAAATTTTGCTCTTTTCGCGTCATCGAGAACGACCCAGTTCCCTTGAATTGTAATGTCTCCTGAGCCTTTCAGAAAATCGAGTAAATAATCAACTGTTAGTTTACCTGCCTAAGGAATTTAAACGAAGCTTTAACATTTCAAAATTATGTACTCAAAGTTTTTAGAATATCTGTTATGTATGCCACAACACCACAACATTCTATATCTATCAGTCAACCAGAGGAGCTTTTCACTGAATTCATATGATTTTTAGAAAATTCTATTGGCGTTTTGTATATAAAAAGAAGTTTCATGGGAAATTCACGCCACTTATTGCAAAATCCATGTAACTGTCGCTTGTGTCTTTTGCTTTTTGTATTCTGTACTGCGCCGTGTTCTGTATGTAGATAAAAAAAAAATCCTATTGTACAACACACACATATATACATATATGCATATATATAGTAACATAAAATGAAAGAAATATATGGCATAAAAATTGATAATACAAAATTATATCACTAACAAAGCTAGAAGAATTAAACCAGATTTCAAGAAACACAACTTTAAAAATGATGGAAAAGTCTATCGTAGAAGAATTAAATAAGCGTAAGTATAACATGGAACAGAATTAGAACTTTAAAATGTAAGAAACCAAAAGAGTCAATAGACTAAAATGAAGACCTATTATGATTTCTAAAGCTGTTGCTGAATTAGGACCAGCAAAATTAGGGTTAAATATATTTTATGGATCTAACCTTCCCCTGTTCAGCAGAAATTTTATACATAACCGGAAAACATACCCATATTGAAAAGTTAGGCCTAAAACCAACCACGTGTAATTTGCAACCAAAAGTAAAATAAAAATAATAGAAAATATGAAAGGAAATGAATCTTAACAAAATACAAATAAAAATGATTTTAAAAAGGAATAATGAAGCAAAAACTTATATGAAAAAATGCAAATAACCGGAGAGCGGAAAAAAACTGTACGTACGAGAGCAATCACGCAAAATGACCGCTAAAAATGACGCGTTAAGTTGGTAAAACCAGAAGTAAAAATTAGTGGCGCCACCTGGACAGTTTTTTTTATAATTAAACAAAGCAAACAAAAACAAATTGAAAATAATAAAATACAGAAGGAGAAAAAACAAAGAATAATACTTAAACATTAAAAGGAGAATTAGAGAGATTATTTAGAAATATATTTAAAAAGAAATTACTTGGATAGTTGTATTCCAAGCAATTATTGCTTAACATCATTATCTGTGACTAAATCGTTATTTCTTTTTATAAAATTTAAGATGATATTTCTAAAAATAAATAGATGTAGGTTACTTTCCCAAAAAGGCATTTTAATAATGTTAAAATCAAAAGAGAGATTATATATATATATATATATATATATAACTCACTATATAATGACAATTTGGGAAAGGAATCTAATTTAGTTAATGATCTTAATGATTATAATAGTAACACTACGAATAAAAGATTCAAGACAAGAATTTTTTGGAACAAAAAATACATTAATAGTCATTCTTATCACATTAAACAAAAAAAATTAGACTCTAGCAATTATAATATTCAATATGGTAATAAAAGTTACATTAATAGTAATAATTTACATGTAAATAAGGACAAATTATCCTCAAGCAAATATATAAACAATATATCTAATATTAGTACTAAGTTAAGATTCAACAAATGTAATGTTAGTAGATGTAAGACTTGCACTATGCTGGACAATGATCAATATGACTGTGAATCTAAATTTAACCTATGTAAAACTTTTAATTGTATTTACCTATTAAATTGTAAAATCTGTAGGTATAAATATATTGGACAGACCTCAAATACTATTAATATTAGGATTAATCAACATAGACATGATGTTAAAAACTTCAGTTATACCAACAATTCTAATAAAATTGAGCTCAGACACTTTCAAATGCATGGATTTAATAATGTTGAATTGTCGATTATTAAAATCGTACCAAATACTAAGCACAGATTATGGTGGGAAAATCATTTTATCAGAAGTTTTAATACAACATATCCATATGGTCTTAATGTTTTATACCTTGCTAAAAACACACTCCAAATTATGTTACAGAGCAATAACAAAGAATTTTTTTATACTGCTTCCAATTCAGTTAAGAATTTTAAAAGAAACTCAAGAAGCAATAGAACTAAAAGGAAAAACAGAGATAAGAATTCTTTAATTGATAATATTAAAGCTATTATAAATGATTTTGAATTAAACTTTAATATCAAGCAGATCAAATACTTCATGTTTGGTCTTAATAAAAAGGAAATTGTACTGTTGGATGAAATTTTAAATAATGAGTGCTTTAAGGTGTGTCATGCAGTTCACATCATAAAAGACATTAATAATTTTTTATTTAATAAATTCAATATAAATGTCAATAAATTTAATAAACCTACTACAGAATACTGCACTTTATTTCATGAATAATACATTTGATAAAGTTAATTTTTCTAGTGTTTTTAATAGACATTTGTCACTTTTTCCTGTTAGGAATGTAATAGTTAAAAAAGCTTTTAAATATAATAAAACGATGGGCAGATTTATCTTTAATTACAATAATAGCTCACCTTCTCTTGACATAGATGACTGTAAATGTAAGAACTATCATGAATTTATTGATAGCTATCACAAACATGTAGTAACAGGCAATTTAAATATAATCAAGGATGGATTTTAAAAGATATCATGAGTAAAGGCACTAGTTTTAGATTAACAATTTCTACAACAATAATACTGTTAAAAATCAAATTAATAATGATATAAATAATTTCATTACTAAATCTGCAGTTAAATATGGTTTGCCTTTAGAGGCATTTGATGAATTTAAGTACAATATTTTAAAAGACCTGATGAAATTTAACTATGTTCTAAACCAGTACTCACTTATAAAGATGTAAAACAGAAAATTTATGATTTACAAAAGAATTTTATCATTGTTTACATAGATAAAGTGCCTGGTAATTATGCTATTATCTGTAAGTATTTTTATAATACTATGATTAATGAACATTTTTTAAACAATAAATCTTTCAATAGATTGGAATTGTCAGATAAAGAAATTACTAATCGAATCACTGCTATATACAGGAAATTGAATGTTTCCATTCATAAGATTAAGTTTCCATATATATTTTTAACACCTAAATTTCATAAAAATCCTGTTAAATTTAGAACAGTAACAAATGGTTTTAAAACTTATATCACTGCTGCAGGTAAAATGCTGCACAATATTTTGCAAGAATTCATCAATAAGCAATGTAATAAAGCTATAATTAAAAATAGTAAAGAAATTATAGATTTTTTTAAAGATAAAAATACTTATTCAGTTCATAGTTATGACTTTGAAGATCTTTTTAACTCTATTGATATCAATGATGTAATTAGGTAATTTTAGATAATCATACAGAAATTATAACCTTAATATTAATTTACAAAAATTTAGAACTCTAATAAATTTTGTCCTAAAAGAAAACTACATTAATTTTAATGGTTCTCTGTACAAACAAACCAAAGGTTTGCCTCAAGGTGGCCCTGCTAGCAATAGTTTGGCTAATTTATATTTACACTTTTACGAAAATAATTATATTATTAATAATGATTATTACATTTTTAGATACATAGATGACCTAATTATTTTTGGTAAAAATAATAATTATAATCCCAATATCAATTTTTATCCGGGATATTTAAAGCTACTTAAAATTAATAATAATCCTGTTAAAACTAATTACTTGGATGTATCATTATATATTAAGGACTATAAATTACATAGCAATATTTATGATAAAAGAGATGATTTTAATTTTAACATTCTTAAAGTTCCTTCCTGGAATTCAAACTTATCCATTTCAATATATCGAAATATTATTTTGAATTATATTTATCGTAACAAGGTATTAGTTAGTGATAATCTAATATATATTTAAATATTAATAACTTTATTAAACATTGTATAGAACACAGTTACCCTCTTAAATTTATAAAGTTATATAACAGTTAAATAAAAAAGTTTTTTCAGTTATACAGTTTATAGATAGATGGCGCCTCTAGCTAAGTAATTTGTAATAAATATTTTATTAAAAATTAATCGTTATGTCTGGATGGTATTTTTATTTTCTATAAATTTAAAATAAAATATAGAAATTTTAAAGTATATATAGTAATATTGCTACTTTATCAATACATAATAATTATATGCGTTACTGTTATTGTCCATAAGAAGCGAATATATTCACATGGTAAGTCTATTAGTTTGGCTTTGATTTTAAATATTTTAGTAATTATTAAAGGCTATAACATTATAGTATTACATTAATAGATTATGGTTTTATCTATAATATAGTTAAACTTCTCTAGAAATTTATTGCTTTCCCTATGGCCCAGAATACTGGCAAATTCAGGTGAAGGTTGGCTGGCCAGAAAACTTTGTTTAAACCTGCATTCCTAGTTCCTAAGGCTGGGAGTTTGCTTTTAGTATTTCTGTGGCTAAATCTTTTCTATTATGACGATAGTTATCTTAGGTATATAACTATTTTTGTATATTTT
>BMAO01031005.1:0-21695 GCA_019973975.1 Trichonephila clavata
AATAAGCAACATAAAATGTAAATATGCCTTCAATATAGTTAAAAAATATTTTTATGCAAACCTTGTCCTTGCACCTCTCTACTCTTTAAAAAGGGAAATCAGGAGTTTATAATTTGTGATTTCAATTTGACACTATTCTGAACTTCCGTTTTTAAAAAACTTCTTTGCATATTCAAAATATATTTTTCATAAGAAAAAGACTTGTTCCTTCAGATTTTTTCCTAATATCGTAAGGTTTGCTTTCTATTATAAAAACCGTGAGTAAAAAACTGGACTATCACATGAATGTGGGCCGTGTAGTCAAGGTTGCCCCCATAGAACACATGTAAAATATGTAAATAAACTTTGAATTGTTTTTGTACTTTTTCAAGTGTTCTTTTTTGCTGTGTGTGTTCCTTTTAGTTTTTTTATTATTATAGCGCTTCGAAACCCTAAAGGGAATTATAAGTAAGCCTGTATTCTAAAGTAAATAAACATTTAATAAAACTAATGCGAATTCAAATTATACCTTATATTAGAACTAGATATCCGATAGCTGTTGGTAATATGTAATCAGGTAATAAGTCATTTTAATAAGTTTCAAATTACATACAATAAAAATTAATATACAATTTGTTAGGTAAAACATTATACATACTTTTTTTGTGAATAGCATTAGAAAACGTTAGGTTTTCAAGATTATAGATGTAGCCTATTTTAGTCAAGCTGGTTCCTAGCTGAAAAATGTAATTTTAAACATTTTATACATATAAAATAAAATTAAAAAAACAGCACTCATGTATAAGAGATACAAAAAAAGATTTTAACTGCTGCTGACTAAACTAATTTTGATAAGGTTTAAACCTTTATTTGAGAATGTTAAATATGTCAGTGATAATAGTTAAGAACAAATGTGAAAATTATAAAAAGTTCATTAAAAATTACACTAATTAAATATTACGAACACATGGAAAGGACTAACTATTCTGTAAGAGTATGTCTTCAAGCTGGGAGAGCTACATTCAGAGTGCAGAGTGTTTTTAACAAAAACAAAAATATCTATTTACATAGCGTTCAGACGCCCTCTGGCGGTTACAAAGAGAATTCGTTATTGAATCTTAACACTCCCCACCTGATAATTTTCTAAAATTATCACACTACTAAAAATACAAATTTAAAAAAAACATAAACAATTAGTGAAATAATATAATATGAATTAAACACATATGTTGGTACCTTGTACACTTCCGCTATTGTAGCTCGTCGCGCCCCCTACAATATATCACTTCTACGACTTCACTCATACCGAACGGACGTACCATCCCAGTCGTACGAAAGTATCTCTTATCACATTGTTTGCTCTTTGTCTAATTTTACTTTAATTCTAAAATTCATTGTTATTAATATTTACCTATGATGATCTCAATAAATCTTTGTTTGTTTTCTTTCTCTCATTTCAGTTCTATTGACGTTAATTTTACTGCAGGCATCCCGCCGCATTTACGCCTACCGCCCCCTAATTTCATTCAACATTTAAATATATACAAGAAAATTTTTGCATAAGAGAGAAATATGGTTACAAAAAAATACTTAAAATACAATGTGAATATTCAAGATAATCAAATAATGCAATTTAAAATAAAATAAGATTTTAAACATTGAAGTTCAAATTACAGCCTATTTGACTGTTAATAATAGATTAGAGTTCAAATAAAATAGATCATAGAGTTTTCAGTTCATGTTTCACTGAGTTCAAGGGGTAGATAAATTGTACAGGTCGCTTAAATTCCCCTTTTTTAGACTTCACAACACAGGATCGAACAAGTCCATCACGTCCTTGCATATTTTTAATTATGCGACCGAAATCCCATAAAAATTTGGATTTGGTGTTACCTTTAAGAATTACAACATCACCAACTTTCAAATTTCTTTCAACACTTGGTTTAGGAAAGTGATGGAAACTTCTAATATTTAGTGAATAGCTGTTTTTCCACTTCTTCCAAAATTTACTCAACAGCTTGGTTTGATAATATTTACGTTTTAAAAAGCTTTCTCTAGTTTTGGATTTATTTAATAATCAGAAAAATAGAAGAGATAATCATTCTTGTGTCCAACTAAAAGAAAGTTCGCCGGAGTAAGAGGATCAGATATATCATCAGTAACGCGCGTAAGTCAGAGGTCGGTGATTTAAAACGTTCTCAATTTCAACAAGAATGCTCATTGTTTCTTCAAATGCTAGATGTGTGTGTGTGTGTGTGTGTGTGGTGTGTGTGTGTGTGTGTGTGTGTGTGTGTGTGTGTGTGTGTGTGTGTGTGTGTGTGTGTGTGTGTGTGTGTGTGTTGTGTGTGTGTGTGTGTGTGAGCCCTAACAATTATTTTTTGTAAAAGTTCTTTGATCTATCTCATAAGACACTTGTATAAGCGTCCCCACAGGGGGCTAGTTCGACAATAAGCTTCAAAGTAATACCTTCGGATGAAATGAAAATTTTAGTCTTCATCTTTAATAATATTGAAAAATACTGTACATCTTTATTAGCACATTTAAAAGTAGAAGCATTATCTGAACAAATAGTTTTACAATTTGATCTTCTTGAAAGAAAACGTCTTAAGGCTAAAATGAATTTCCTTGTAGTTAAACCAGTCACTAATTCTATGTGAACAGCGCGTGTAACTGCACACGTAAAGAAGGCAATGTAGGATTTTTCAGTGTCGTTCCCTAATTTGACGTAAACAGGGCCCATGAAGTCAACACCAATGACAGTAGAGGGTGGTGATTTTGAGATTTTATCCCGGGGAAACTGTCCGCGTAACTGATCTGCTGATTTAACAGAGTATTTCTTACATGCCAAATATTTATTAATAATTTTCCGTATCAGCTGTCTTCCCTGGGAATCCAATATTTTCTCCTAATTTGTGAAAGAGTGAGAGTAACTCCTCCATGTAAAAGTCTTAGATGTTTTTCCTTTACTATAAGCTCAGCGAATGTTGTCTCTTTTGGAATGATTATCAAATTTTTCTCATTAGAAAGGAGTTTAGCTTCCTTTATTCTACTACTAATCCTTAAAATATCTTAATCATCTAACTAAGGACGTAAACTATATAATTTAGAACTTTTCAATTTTTTCTTTCCGATTTAACATATTTATTTCTTCTTTTAAAGTGTTGCATCTGCACTTCTCTAACGATATATTCTTCAACTTTACCTAATTCATCAGCAGATAGGGACCTACAAATTTGGAAAAGTTTCTACAGTTAAAAACAAAACGCTTCACCCAAACGATATAATCCGTTTAACTTTTAATAAGGAGTCAAAATTTTCTAATTTCACAAGAGTTTCTTTACATTCAGATGCGCATACGTTTTGAAGAAATTCTCTTGATATAGTTTCAGAGTTTTTTAACTTTTCATCTATTACAAGATCATTAAGTTTAGGCCATTTAAGTCTATTTTCTCTCAGCCATTTGGGTCAATACCACCAGAGATTGTCATTTCTAAGGGTTTGAACAAGAAAACCTGTGGTGAGTCGATCTGCCGAGTTTGACTTGCCAGGACAATGTTGCCAACAAGAAATTATGGATTTCTGAAATTCTGTTGCTTACGAAAGGTTTCCAAGCCCTGGATTATTTTTAATCCAATATATAAACAATACTAGAATCTGACCAAGATGAATTTCACTGCAAATGTCACTAAATAATTCCGACAAATATTTGCAAAGTCTAGCTACAACTATTGCTCCCATTAACTCCAAACGAGGTAAAGGTAATTTTTTGAGGGGAGCCACACACTCTGGTCTTGGAAACTATAAAGCCTGTTTGATATCACTATTTTTGTCTCAATACCTGAAATAGGCAAACGCACCATATGCACTTTCACTCGCGTCACAAAAAACATGTAAAGAAATGTCTTTATCAAAATTACAATTTTCACACACACACAAAGTATTTTCTGTGAACAAAAATATCTTTTAAATAGCTGCTTTGAGAAACCAAATTTTCAAATTCCATTTTTAACTCAGGAGAGATTATTTCATCCCAATCGAATCAAATAATGCATATCTTCTGTAATAAAATTTTAAAGTTCATGATAAATTGTTATATAAAACCAGTGGGATCATATATTTTAGCCACAAGTTGTAACACAGTCTGTGTACTTTACAAGAAGGGGCAGGACAACCCTTTATTTAATCTATTTATTTGAATTTTTTTTACAATAAAATCTGTGGTTTTTATTATTTTATTCTTACATAATAAAATCACTATTTGTAAATCATGCGTGATGCTAAAATAATGGCATGTCAAATTCAAGAAGTAACTATTTAAAGTACAATTTGTTTAACTTCTTAACTGCCGTGAAAAAGGTGTGAAATTCACTCTCAGTGCCACCGATTTTGCCACAGCCGTACTTTGTTGGTCGGTTTTTTGCGGGAAAAGAAGAGGCAGGTTTTGCAACCTCAAAACTTTTTACTTTCATTTAAAATTAAAAAAAATGAATCGAAAAAAATGAAAATAAGCAAAATTTAATGTTTAGAGTTACAGTATATAATTAAAAAATGTTATAACATCATGTTATATCCTAAAACATGATTGAACTCATAAACCAGCATCGCATGACGGGACTCACGGCGAATATTCTCTCTTGACCAAACAACATATTTTCTCGTTGATTTTTATTTCTTTTCGACAATGAGAGCGAAAGAAGGACAAAAAAACACGATCTATTCACAAACGGAAAAGCAAACAATACAGCTTTGCTATGAATTTTTCATTGTACCTGGAACATACCCTTTCGAATTCCTTCCCCAAACCACCACCACTTTTCCGAAATAAGTAAATTCCTTGCAAACACTGTCAATGTATGTAGTAGTATTCTAAGGCTGCGTGAGACTATTTTTGAATACGAGGGCTTTTTTTTAAGTAAAAGTCCGCTTGTTTTTTTTAAAAAATAACAACAATATTTTGTATTAAAAAACCTTTTTTTAAGGATTCTACATACTTTTGCCTATTTTTCTACATAGTTGCCGAGTTTATTAAGGCACTTGTCATACCTTAGAACTAGGTTTTGAAAATCCTCTTCAAAGAAGTCTGCCGCCAGGTCGGACAGCCAAGAGTTCATGGCCGCTTTTACTTCTTCGTTGTCAATGAAGCACTTCCCACCAAGACTGTGTTTGTGGTACCGAAAAAGGTGGAAATCGTTAGAGGAGCAGGGTCGGAGCTGTATGGTGCATGGTCCAAGACCTCCCAGCAAAAAGATTCGATTACCTTCCGAGTCGTTCGAGAATTGTGAGGTCTTGCGTTATCGTGGAGAAGAAAAACACCTTTTGACAGAATGAAGAAGTGAAAGCGGCCGCGCGTGAACTCTTGGCTGTCCGACCAGACGGCAGACTTCTTTGAAGAGGATATTCAAAACTTAGTCCTAAGGTATGACAAGTGCATTAATAAACTCGGCAAATATGTAGAAAAATAGGCAAATATATGTACAATCATAAAATAAACGTTTTTTAAGACAAACGGACCTTACTTAAAAAACAGCCCTCGAATAACATCATATTGAAAGGAAGCTCACTTTGGAAGGACAGATATGTGTCTGTGGCACAAATCAAACCGACTGAGTGAGACGGATATATGTGCCGGGGGCACTTAAGGGGTTAAATTTAGTACTTTTAAGTGCATTTGATTCCAAATTAGATTTTGAAAAATTTGTTAAAAGATGTTCTGGTATACTGTTCTTGTGATATGAATACTTTTAATGATAAAATGCTTAAATTCATCGTCTTGTTGTCACCATAAACCTTACCGAATAAATCATTGCACAAAGTAATTAACAGCAATCTCTCACACTATTGTTACAAAAAACAGTAGTTAAAACTACTTAACCAAAGAAAGTTGTGTGTAACAGAAAAAAAATCTTTCCTTGAATTGTTACAAAAAGGAAGCTTTACTTTTTTATTTTGTAGTTCTAGTTCCACCAACTCCTGTTGCAAATTGAGCAGAATTGTTTTTAATAGATCCAATGATTTAGAAGAGCTCCACAGGCCTAAAAATCATAAATGCAATTTTCAATTTTAATTGAAGCAAATTTTTTATGTTAACATTTTGTTGCATGCAACAGCAGAAATTTTCGTTTATACATTAAAAATTATATTAAATAGTGTTTATAAAAAGTTACAAACATTTCGACTATATTCACAAAATTATGAGCACTTATTCATTCTAAAAAATACTTTGACGGTTTTAATATTCTTGTACTACTTGGTTTTTTTTAAATGTCCTCTCTCTCTCTCTTTCACGTACACATGGGTAGGTTTTTTTTTTTTTATTAAAAATTGAAAAATATACTTTATTGCATAATTTTTAGCACTGTCGTCCAAATTTAAAGCATTTCATTTCATTCTACTTAATTTTGCAAAACATTGCAATAATGAGTATAAAATTATTTTGCGGAATTTTAAATCATGAAACGAATGCTTACAATTTAAGTAGTACATATTAAAAACCGTTTTAATATTTTGTTATATCAGAAAGTTGTAACAGGTACTACGGCTGTCTGGCCCCAAATTTATTTTTTAAATCTCCTCATGTGGTACTCATACATACATATTGTAACGAACCTTACTACGAAAGTTCAGTTACGTCGGAGATGAAACCAGTTGATGACGTTAGAGACGAAAAACTCACATTCCCAGATAGACTCCATAGAAACCAGTTTGAGAGGCCCGGCTGGAAGCGAGGGGAAAAAACGATGTCTAGAGTTTAAGATGGCGCTTTAGAATATTTTATGTAAAAAAAGCTGTATATACAGGGAGGTCCATCCTTAATGTGAACCAATAGCTAATTCACACGAACCTTTCGGTTTAAATATGCACTTCCAATTTGAAAAATGTTTTTTAAAAAGTAAATAATGTTTTTACGTGCTTTTCGAACAAAAACACCCATTTACAAAAAAATTACAAAAATTAAATTTTTATACGCTTCCCAGGGCATATCACTTGTATTTAGGAAAAGATGCAGTACACAAAAACAAAGTAAACACAAAAAGTTTCATTTTATTACGATTAAAACTGACCGAGTTAAGCCTACCTAAAGTTGAAGCATCAGAGTTGCTCAGAAAAGGGGGTCGTGTATAAATTAAATTTAGAGAATAGTAATTCACTATCTACAGAGAGAGCAAAAGAAAAACATCATGTAATATTAAAACATCGGAGTAAACATCATAGATTAACCATTTGTATTGCTGTATGGCAAACAATAAGAGTTAAATTAAAGAAATACAACTTATACCGAAAAGATTAAAAAGCTTGTCTTAACAAATAGCAGCAAAAGAAAACAGGATTTGCTGTTCAAATTATATAGCATAAAGAGGAATGATGCGTCAATCATGAATCAGGGGCTTTATTATATCAAAATGGCCAAATTAACTTAAATAATGTTCAAAATGACTGCCTTCTCCGCAGAAATGCAGTACCGAACCGGTGTCAGAAACTCCGCCTGTAGTTTCTGCAACATATTTGGTGTCACAGATCTGCATGCCATGCTGATTCGATTGAGTAAATCGGGTTTACTCGTGGATTCACGTTCGTACTCTTCCATATACCGCACCCCACATTCACCGACCAATGCACTTGGTGGCGATTCAGTCGTATTAGATATGGGTTTTCGAGGGACCTATAATGCGTATTCTGAGTGTTAATAGTGCCTTGCCTCGAGAACTGGCATTCATCCGACCGCAAAACTTCGTTCAAAAAATCTGGATTTTCATCCAGTGTGTTTAACACGAAATTGCAAAATTCAAAACGACGCTACTGGTCTCCGGGCATTAGTTCCTGTGCCCGGACTGGACGATAAAGATATGCACCCTACGTATGTAATATGTTCCACATCGTCGATTTTGAGTAGGAACAAGCATTGCTAATATCCCGGACACTACTTTCAGGATGAGCCAGGGCATATCCTAGAACATCCTCAGTGGGTATCCGCAAGCTTAAAGGTGTGTGTGGCACGAGACAAGGGAATACGTCTATGACAACTTCCAGTTTTATGCAAGCTTTGAACAGCACAAGCAATTGTACAATAAGATGGATATCTTCGAATGGAAAATTTAATGACATAAAGTCTTGCCGCCTCTCTCTTATTTCGATTACACTGCCCATACAACAGTACCATTTCGCAGTATTCTTCTTTTGTATACATCTAGTTCTTCCATACTAGAATTCGTAATAATAGAATGCGACTGTATGCTATTTCAAGCAACTGCACAACAAATTTTTAACGTTTGCAATGATCGGTACCGCAACAAATGAGTCTATTTTTTGGAACTGCTTTTGAAATGTTTTATTCGTCCAAAATAACTTATTTTGTCTATGTTTTACACGTACACAGAAAAATTTTATTTCCTAAGTAAATCAATTATATTCAACTTTTAATGTTGTACTTTTAAATTTAAAAACGATTTACATAAGAGTGACGTGCAAGAGCGAAAGTTTCCTGGCAAAGTTCCTACTAATTTCACTTTGGAGACGGCCCCTTACTAGCTTTTGAAAATGGCCGAGAAATAGATGAATTGTATGATTTTCAAAGTTCCATAACTCGGCTAGTTAGTTTCGTTATTTAATGAAACTTTTTGTGTTTACTTTGTTTTTGTGTACTGCATTTTTCCTAAATATAAGTGATAGCACCTAAAGACCGTATAAAAATTGAATTTTTGTAATTTTTTTGTAAATGGAGTTTTTGTTTCGAAACGCATGTAAACACATTCTTTACCTTTTTAAAAACATTTTTTTAAAATTGGAAGTGCATATCTAAACCGAACGGTTCGGGAATTAGCTATTGGGTCACATTAAGGCTGGACCCTCTGTATATATCTAGCCTGACTGAGTGTTTTCGAGTCCAATACGCCACAATCTATTTAATGAAGGCACCGACGAGATAAATACTTTTTTTAAATGTGATATTTTGCTAGGGGTATAGTCGATGAATTAAGATTGAGCGGCGAGAGAGTAGAACAGCAAAAATCGCGCCATCTTAGAAGACCAACCTGGTCTTGGAAGTGCCGCTTCGAAATAAAAGAAGTTACCAATAAAAATCTCCTGCCCGAAAAAGATATAGATCAACCTGGTTGTTGGAAGTACCGCCCCATTACAAAAGAAGCTACCAATAATTAATATTGATTTTTATACGTTAATGTATTATATTATGTGATTCTGGCCAGAAAGAAATCATACAGTGTTCAAAACCTAATGTTATATAGAAGTTCCAATGATATCTCCGGTTGACAGTTAAAATGATTTTAGTTGGTCTCCAAAGAACAGAACTTTTCCTTTGTCATAAAAAGTTCTCTCCAGACGAAGGAGGAGTTCGTAGTGAACATTAGTACGAAACTCCAGTTACGTCAGAGATAAAACCAGTTGATGACGTCAGAGAGGAAAATCTCATAGTGACTGCCTTAGATTATAGGGGGACAGGGTTTTCGAGAGATTCATTTCCCCTGCATTGCTAGATAGACTCCTCTAAACGACCGGGACCTCTAAGCACCGAGACCGGTTTGAGGATCCCGGCTGGAAGCGAGAGAAAAAGCGAGGTCTAGAGTGTAAGATGGCGCTTTAGCATGTATTATGTTAATAAGCTGTATAAATACCTCAAGCTTTACTGTGTGTTTTCGTGTTCAATACGCCATATTATTTATATCTTTCTTTTTGAATTTTTATTTTGACTCAGGAAACCCCTCGGAATGCTTCGTGGTACCGTAAGAATACGTGGGCACTTGAGGATCAATGCAATCATTTTATTATTGAATGATTTTTCAATTGAACAGCAAATGAAATTCTCTTTACATGTAATTAAATTGTGCTTCAACAATTCCTGTTTAATAATATGAAAAAAATCAATATATTAAACTTTGTCTTCAAGTAAAAATCCAAAGTTTTGGGCGGCTTACCTTTCACATCAAGATTACCAATATCAAAATAGGCAACTACGCTACCTTCCTTGTCGTGACAGAGCACTCCACCGCAATAGTATTTATTTAACACCTGTATGTAAAATTTGCATGTCATTAATACAGTTTTAATTATTAAACATGGCAATTTATGAGAGAATCTAGAGATGAACAATTGATAACATGTTTTAGAAAAACACAACATTGACTATAAATATTTATTGATATCTCTAAAACTCTTCTTACGTCAAAGATAACCAGACTTTAAAAGTGCTTGTTATTAAAAAAAAATTTTTAATTTGAAATTTTTTGTGATAAGGCATAATTTGAAAGGTTTTATCGGGAATAAATAAGGAAATTGCAGCAATCTTTTATTCCAACGGTTCTTACTTTCGATCGCCACGCCCCACAGTGGGCAGTTTTCATGATCTGGTGCACGGAAATTATTTTATAGCTTTTAAGTCTTCATAATTATATTCGATGATCGAAATATTGTAATTAATGTAAATTGGGTACTCTTTTCTATTTTATACCAAGAAATACGATTATTAGGGTCTCAACAAATTTATATCAGGTTTTTGAATCTGTTCAAGAATAAATGACTACTAAGGGGAGCTAGTTTTTGAACAAAGCTCCAAGGTTATTAACAGGATCAGAAATTTGACATGTGGGAGAAGACATGCAAAAAATAGGGTGGCACATTTAAAATTAAATGTTAACAGATTAAACGAATAGAATGAAACAAAAGAACATATTTACAAGCATTACATAAGCAATAAAGAATAATAGGTATAATGTGGAGGGATAAAAAAGCGAAGTGGGGGCAATATTGAGTGTGTGTTATTGCGTGAGTGGTATTTCAGTCAGGCAGTATTTCTGCTGTACAATTAGTTATTGCATCATTTGGATACACTAGCATTATGTTCGCGGAACTCGTGTTGAGAAAAGGATTCTTGATGCGCTTTTAGAATCAAAATAATTTTTTCTTTCTTTTTTAATTTTCCATAAGCTTGTTATGAAGGGATAGGAAGGAACTAACAGCATGCGATCTGAAATTAGTCACCAGATGCGGGATATGATCTGAAAATGGGAAATATCATTAATCCTGATGATTCTGATCAAGGCAATGGAACAAAACTATTAAATTATTATATTATCATATCGGTCCTAGACAAGTGAGCAAAATTTCGAATAAATCAGATCTTTTAAAGTGGGTAAAAATTGAGTTCAAGGAATCAGTTACATATAAGAGAAGCTTATAAAAGGGTGTTAAAAATAACGAAATCAGGTTTGGTATTATCAGTGCTTGAATTTCCAACAACATTCTAAAATATCACTTCACAATAGATAATTATCTGGTTAAAAAATTACTTGTTCTCATAATCAAATTTCAAACTCTGCATCGTTTGCTATAAAAAAATTACGCATTAAAAATAAAATTCTAATAATCCATAAAAACAAATAATATTTGTTGTTTATGATGCTATTTATGCTTACCGTCTTTTTAGGGAAATATTGCCTACAAATGTGTTTTTCTTCAAAATATACAACTTCTTTCCTGGTTTTTTATCCTATCAGGATTTGAAAAGTCGTATTAAAAACCATTTTTGCTGTAAGAACTGTAAAAACTATTGTGTGTTATCATTCTATTTCTATTTGTAAGAAATAATTTTAAAATTTTTGTATCTCATTGTTTATTGAAATCACTTTTCTCCTCATAAAATTATGTTTGTGAAAGAAAACAAAGCTGGTTTTGTTGATATTATTTCTTTAATAATATTTCATAGTTTTCTTGTTGTTGTTTTATTTATAAATGAAGTTATAGAGTATATTTGTCTTTAAACTATTGTTAATAGAAATGATTTGAAAAATTTTATGAAAAATATACGAACATATTAATAAGAAGTAAAACCCCAAAAATATATCAAAACAAAGCACAAAATTTGATATCGTTTCTTTGATAGAGGCTCTGTAAAAAACAAAGATTAACTATTTCAAAAGATTCTTTGAATAAATTACTTTGATTTCGAATTTAAAATAACTTTTATTTTATTTAAAAGATATATGAAATTTGAAAAGAAGTTTCAGAGAAGCTCAGTTTTACAATAAATCATTCTAATTTTTGATACCTAGGTAAGAAAATATTTTATTAACTCTACTTTAACAGAAAAATTCGGCCATGATAGCCTACTGTTATCATTACGAACTCGTTGCTGGAGCGTTGTGGATTCGAATCTTTTTGTCTCTGAAAACCGACCGTATAGAAGGGGTTTATGCATGTTAAATCTGTCGAGGCTCAATGTCTCCTCGTTATAATATTAGTTAGGAAAGGGTGGTGCCAACTCAGTTGTTCAAAATTACGAGGTGCGTCGCCAATAGCTCTTCCGTTGCTTTATAGGGCGACGTTAAATTAACTGTCTGTCATTTGACAGTTATAATTAATTAATTTATTTATTCTTAATTTTGAAGAATATTCTTACTTCTGGTGGCTTGTAGCTCGTCAAAAATGTATCCATCTTCATTTCCTTTGCCCAGCTTATGTGCTACAAAAATAAAAACATTTGTATAAAAATATAAGTAAATAAAAAATAGAGAAATGTTTCACACAAAGAATGATCATGAATACTATTTAGAGTATTCGACTATTTGCGACAACTATTTTTTTTTAAAAAATGGAAATTTTTTTGTGGTTTTTAAATTAGTTTAGTACATTTTAAGAAAAATATGTGAAAATTAAGAAGAAAAAAAGAAATTATTATTACTAAAATGGGTAAAAATTTACAAAAAACAACATAAACGAGACCCATTCTGTACTAAAAGTTTATAAATAGATTTTGAATTTTTCAATCCTGATGTGTTGCTATGTTATTCATTTTTGAAACGCCCTTCAGGAAAAGGGATTTTTTAACTTTTACAAAAACACTTTACCTTTGTTATTATAAGAAATTGCTTAAAAAACAGTGATTATATTAGCATAAGGGACTGTAAATTTTGAAATAAAACAGTGAGTAATAAATCTGAAGGTTAAAACGCTTCTACTATTATATGGAACATAAACAAAAAATGTCCTTTACTTATTTTCAAGACTTTTCGAGCAATTGCTGTCCTCATTTGAGCATTTTAAAAGGAAAACTTTTTGAGTAAAACGCATTTTAAAGTTAAGCATCTTGCGTAAAGCTATGGCATCTGCTTTTACTAAAATACTCGTAGATTCTTTTTCTAATGAACGCAAAAGAATTAACTTGGTATTTTTATAAAGCTAATAAGATGGCTTATAAGATAAAATCAATAAAAAAAATTGTTGATTTTTGACAAAATTCACAATTTTAGGGTAGTCTGATACCTTAAGAAATCCATTAAAGTTGTATTCCTCAATTTTATATCTCCAATTTATGAAAAAAACATCTAGTATTCTGTAATGGTTAACTTGTGGCTTCCTAGCTTTCTAAAAACAATCTTTAAAAAAATTTATTACATTTTTTTTAACCGAAAATTGTGGGTTTTTTAGTTTCAGTATCTTTTATTTTTACTTTGAAGCTACCCTGTACCCACCAGCTTTGCTTGGTATTTCATGATGCTGTGTGACGACAAATTGTATTTAAGTTAGCAAGAGAGATATATCTAAGTTCTAACATTAAGCTTTGGATTTTTCAAAAAAAAATATATGAAGAAAAATTCTTATAGCTCTCTCTATTGATTTAAAAAGGACAGACTACGAATTTCCGAAGCAAAATTATTTTTTTATTTGCGTCCCCATAATCCTTCATCTCTGAGTAGATTGCTGCAAAAGCCATTTTTAACGGATCTCTACTCAAGGAAATACAGATTTCTACCAAATTTCTAGTCTGTAGCTCTAAGATTTCAAAAACATGACATTCTTTCATCTATAGCACCTTCGGAACCAACGCTAATTACCTTGTTGGTTTCTGAAAAACTCGTTCTTCGCGGATGTATAACCTCTGGCGATAAGGTTACGTGAATGAAGTAAGAACGGTCAATCTGGCAACACTGGCAAAACGAAACGCTGCACATTCGTAGCGGCAGATGTTGACCATCTGCCCCCACCGTTGTTCAGTTGAGACTCATTTGTATTCCGTGTTCTACAAAGTACTCGCTTAGTATGTTGGTTCTTAACTGAGAACAGGAAAATGAAAAAACAAAAGATCAATTTTAAGTTTTTTTAAAGCTTGGCAAAACACAAAAAGAAACTTTTGCGATGCTGGTACGTATTTATGAAGATCAAGCATTGACCATGAAGTGTATGCACGAGTGGTTCGCCCATTTTCGAAAAGCAGGGAATGTTTCTGACAACTCCCGCAGCTGTAGTCTGGCGACCTCTGTCACTAAAGATCTTCAATTAAATGTTCGCATGATAGCTAATCAACAATGCCAGTTTATCCAATAAGGGCATGGGATGGGGGCCCAGGAGCCCAAAAGGGCCCGGATAAGCTGGACTTACCAGATTTTCTAGGTATAAATTTCAATCATCCAGGAACCTGTAGATCTTCTGTGCTGAAGGCCCGAAATTAGCTTAAATTGGCACGGCTGAGGAACTACACATTAACCGTGAATTCGTGCGACAAATAGTTACCCAGAATTTAGGGATGAAAAAAACGTGTTAATGATGTTGACATTATTCTTATTGACGATAGTCCTAACATCGAATGAAACATAACGGGCTTTTGAATTCCATCCCAATGAAGACTTCTTGCAAAGTTTCCAGGAGATGTATAGCAGATCTCAGCGGTGTATAGTTATGGGAGGGGATTACTTCGAAGGACAGTAAGGTATTTTTCGTTAATGTTTCCTCTACGTTAATGTTACAGGACTGTTCACCGAACTTTATTGTCAGGGGTTGTATCTACTCAGCAAATGAAACAATTTTGTATTACCGGTATTCACAAGTTTAAATACCATTTTTTTCGGTATTTACGAGAAATTTGTAAATTGTCTCCTCTATATGTTCAGGGATCGGCAACATAGCAAAATAGTATACGCTTTTTTTATGTCTGCCTAATGGGCGAAATTAATTAGACTATGAATACAAAATTGCATCGTACGATCAAATGAAGTGATAAAATATGTGAATCATCCAAAGAGGCGGGCCAAAATTATCTTATTACAGGTCAGAGCGATACCGCAGACGCGCAGGATTTGTAATATGATATTCGTATATGTGAAAAGAAGGTTGTAGTTGCGTAGAAATTTCGTAATATTTCGATATTTTTCAAGTTGGTGAATTTGTTATTCACATTGTATTTGCAAATCATACTTTAGGGCTCAAAATATTTTTTACATTCATATATATCTACTCATAATATTCTATGATAATGAATTAAGAACATAAGAAACATAAGAACATCAGAAATCAGTAGATAATACTTCGGTTTGGTTTCAATATTTATATGACGAAACCCGCAGACAAAATAATGATATTTACACTTTTCTTATGATTAAAATAAATAAGATCTTCCTTTACTTTTTTGTGATTCTGTATAAAATGTTATAATTTAAAAGTCACACATTATTGCTCGTGATACTTACACTCTCTAATAAAACTGGCAAATAAACCAAAGAAGCACTTGCGTTTTCTTTTCTTTTCTGAAATTCTTTACTACCGATGGATATAAAAACTGATATCCCGGTGTATTAAATTCTAAAAAATACCGAATACTGGTATTGAACTTTTAGTTCAATATATTGCACTCCCTATATACAAGAAAGATAATATTTCCTTCATGTGTTTTGTTATTAGATGTCCTCAACGGCAAACGAGCGAAGCGAATATGAGTTATATGCCCTAAGAGGAAATCAAAAGGACTCTCAGAGCGTTCGTTGACCATAAGAATTAAACTCCGAGCACGAGTGTGTGTGAGTGTGCGTGCAAAACAAATACTTAGAAAGTAAACAAATAAATTGAAGTAAATATGAAATTAATTCTAATTATTAAAGATTTTTAAATTATTCGTGTAAATATTACAAGGAATATTAGGTACCCAAATAATTTTTAATTATACATTTTTATCATATGTTTTTAAAGAGAAAGTCTTAAAAAAATTGCAATTGTCTGCTTGTGTTCACTGAAAAATCATATTTTATGCATAGATATAAGAATATTAAGTTTTTTTAATCATTTTTCTCTTTTTTCTGAAATTGACAGCAAAGGAAATCCGAAGAAGAATTTTCAAAATTAGTTCATCTGGCATTTCTGAAATGAAGTGACAAAAAGATTCTGTAAGTACAATACATTAGAAATTCCTACGAAAAAAAAGAAAAGAAAAATGAGGAATGTAAAAAAAATTCTTAAAAGAGCATAAAATGCTTCTGTAACCAGGCAGCCAAAATTAATAATGATGAAATGTAGTTAGAACAAGATCATGAGAGAAATTTTGAGTTGATTTAAAAATATAAATTGAAAATGAAGAAATAACAGTTTATTTGAAAAAATTTGACTATAATTAAGTTTTTCTATAATTTAAAAATTTCTTTTTGTTCAAACTACTCTTAAATATTTTTAAAGATATGAAAACCCACGAATAAAATATTCAAAATAGATGCAAGGAATTTCGGGAAAAAACTGGATGAAGAATTTAGTATTACAAAAATTTCCATTAATTTTTCCCTTTCAGACTCATTCTAAATTTAAATGAAAGTACTAGCTTAGATTTGAGAAATAAAGTAGAAATTCAACAATATTAGCATTGCATTTATAAATTCAGAATAAAGCTAACAGATGGGAGCCTTAGTAATCTCTTTGAAATAAGCTAAATGGAATTCGAAGTTTTGTTAAGATTAGGAGTTAAATAGTTAATTATAGCAATAAAATTTATTTGAGAAAAATTCTCAACTCCATCGAGGTATAATAAACCATTTAAGCACTAAACAGACAATATTGTTTCAAAAATTCCAGAAAAAGAATCTTTCAAGAGTAAATCGAAAAATAATTTTTTAAATATTCCATCACAAAAAATTTCGCCCTTCACATTTCCAGTCACGCTTATATTCAAGTACATATTCATTCACTTAAAAATAATTTAATTTACATAAATTCTTTTCCATTCATTCAAATGATGGATTTATTTTCTTTTTTAAGTACCCCTCATTGTGTGTGTGTGTGTCCAAAAAACTATTAATATATATCTTCTTATCGTCCTACTTAAAAGTTACGCTTGCTCAATACAAGATATATTTTTCAGTTTCGCTGCAAAATAAGATTAGAAACTTACCTTTCTTAACATAACTTCTGCTTCCTCCAGATCATAATTACGAGCTGTAAGAATGGAATAGGTATAAGATATTTTAAATTATTATGCAAATTAGGTAATATAAGTGTATTATGTTTGTTATTAAGTAATATATGGATATTTTTACGGATGATTAACCGGTAGAATGCTTCATAATACAGTTGTGTAATAACTATGATGTAAGAATAAGTTAAGGGAACCAGGACATCATATGCTTTCAAAAAATCGATTTTTCAATTTTAGTTCTAAAAATAGTGCATATTTTTCTGAACCTAAAAATGTATAATACTTATATGTTTGCTGATAAAATAGCCCTAAAATATGAAAAATAAAAATGTAAACAAATGGCCACGCCCCTTTTGACCCTTAGTTTTTTCACTTTTTCTCAAAAGCATATTTTCTTGCATTTAGGTACATTTTTTAAAAAAAACTATTGCACTATAAGATTCCAGATTTTTTATACTTCTATACAAGATGCCTATGCATATAGTGAACCTAATTTTTTTTCTATTAAAATAGTACCTAAATTTTTAAAAATGGTTTTATGCATAAAAAAAGCAGAAAAATAAAAATTTTCCAAATTTCAAAGTTTTATAATTTTTTTAAAGAAACTATACTAAATTTTCACTAAAAAAATAGGTTCACTGTCTTTTGTGTATTGTTTTATATATGAGTAAAGAATATTTTGCATAAAAAAAGATACTTTTTTTAAAAATGGTACCTAAACATAAGTATGTATTATGAGTTCTCAAAAATTATGTATTACTTAAATTAAGTAGGAAAAAAAACCTTTTGAACTAAAAAGTTATTTTTGTAGTTCTACAGAATAATTAAATTATCTTTATTAAGAACGTAAAATATCTAAGGTCTATTGGAAATTTTAAAAGATATATGTCTAATAAACAAAGGGTCTTAATTTTGACATTTTACACTTCCGAGCATGTCTTGGTTCCATTAAGAACAGAAAATGAGTGTTTGATCATTTCTAACTGACATGAAAGTATGAAAAATCAAAATCGACGCATCATGAAGGACAAGTGGATGGATGACATGAAAATGCTTAAAAAGATTGCACCTCAGAGAAAATACAGATGGAGGACAAAATAATACGAACACCTATGAAGTTTTGGAAAATCTTTGTTAATATGGAGTAGGACCACCCTTTGACTGAAGTACAGATTTAATGCGACGTGGGATAGATGCATAAAGGTCTTAGACAATATTTAAAGGATAATTAAGCCATTCCTCCTGCAGAACGTTCTCTAATTCCGAAAGGCTGGATGGAGGTGGAAATCGGGAACGAAGTTTGGACTCCAAATATTCCCATAAATGTTCCATAATATTCAATTCTGGAGACTGAGGGGGCCAGGCAAGATGTTTAACTTCATCGTCATGCTCTTCAAACCATGCTTGAACACACCTAGCGGTGTGGAAAGGGGCGTTGTCGTCTTGAAAAAGGGGCTGCTCTTCAGGGAATACAGTCTTAACAAAAGGATGGACATGATCCTCTAGAATGCTTAGATAGTGATTGGATTGGTTTCGACCATGCAGCAATAATTGCTCTAAAATAATTTTAATAAAAACTTAAAAAGAATTTTAAATTGTGTTGATACCTTTGCAGAAACGATAAAATAGGGTTTCATCTTCTTGCATCTTTGGAGTTAAATCATGAAAAGTTCGTTTCCTTAACTGAAAAAAAAAACATAACACGAAAAAATGAACTTTACCAATGATTGTTTTTATTTATAATTGCTACACATTTATATTTATTAATACATATCAATGATTTATTGTATATTTATTTTATGTATGTAGAAAAAATAAACATTGTATCACTTACAATACTCACGCCCCCCTTTCTATACATTCACACTGCATTACACATGTTTTTCTGTTGGCTCCGGTGGCTTAAGGTAGCGTTCTCACTGCATAAGCCAAAGGTTGTGGGTTCGACTCCGGCTGGAGTCGATGTATTTTTTGGAGTGAGTGAGTGAATATTAACGTCACACTGTTCAGCTACACGAGGGCTTTTTGGGGACGGTCCGCGTAATTTTGAACCATGGTCAAGTGACGCGGACGACACCTGAGCTGGCACCCCCCTCTCCTAACTACCACACCAGACCAACGGGAGGACGTTTGAGCTCTGGACAGATTTTACGTGCATCACTCCCCTACACGACGGGTCTTCAGTAGTACTTGGATCGAACTCATGACACGCTGGCTACGATTCGATGCCTAGACAACTTGGCTACCACGGCCTTCAAGATTTAATAGAATGGACAACAGGTTTAATAAATTCCGAAACACGGGGCAAGATGACGAACTCGTCATCTTGCCCCGTGTTTCGGATCGTCATCTTGCCCCAGACTGTCTGTTTAAAAAATATTCGCTCTCATTACCATGAAGGAAGGCAATTAATTGTGGCAATTATTCATGGAAATAGGTAGTATTTAAACCAATTTACTCATAAATATTAAAGAGAAACGTTATATCTTACCTGTATCTGTAGCAGAGCTTATTTACACATGCTTAAAAGTTATATCGTGGCATCAAAAAGCAATCAAAGCTTCACAACTAACACAAAAAGGGCGATTTCAGCGTGTCTATACTATTGTTTAACGAACGGCCAAAAAGAGAGCCAGTAGTGTTCATTTGATGCTGCTACCTAGTGAAATACGGAAAAATTAAGCATTAGTCATCTTGCCCCGATCGTCATCTTGCCCTGGTCTCCCCTACCTATTGATCTATCAGGTCATCTGTACTATCCATGTACTCACATTATGCACAATTTTGTGCAAACACACAAGCCAATATACGCTACCTATGTACTTGTTTAATTTAATATATTGATGGATATCTCTACAAGAAAAGTTGGAGTCAATCGTTCTTTCGGTAAAATGCTTTTGATTTGGACAACAAACATTAAGACAAAACATATGCTTACAAACTTTTCATTCGTACAATTGGTTAATCGTTTTATCTAAACAATAATAATAATAGCAATAGAATTCTATCAGAGTATCATAAAAAAGATTTTTGAAAACAAAATGATGCAAAATAAATTATTATACTCAAAATATGAGTATACATATGATCAAAATTTCTAAGACAGCAAATTTTTTTCGTTACAAATTCTGTATAATTGGGAGAAAAATGAACTACAGAATTTTAGGGATATAATTCTCTCACCTCCTCTACTACACTTTTTTCATACGCTGTTACATCCTGAAAGGATGGTAACTTCCTGGAAAGAGGCATTGTGTAAATAAAATGGAGTTCCTAAAGAAAATAGGAAAAAATTATTGTACAGAAATTGAGTAATAATTGAACAACATGAAAAAACAAAGCAATTGAAAAGTTTCTAGTTTCGTACGTAATTTAAGCCTTCTTCTTGTTAGAAATAAAGTACTATATATCATTATTTTTCTATCCAGTATCAAATACTTGAGCTAAAAATCATAACGAATAGTTTTAAATGCATCTTTTATAAGTAAAATATTATTAGATTCATTATTCTCGGATAGTTATATTACAAAAACGATTCAACTAAATAATTTATTCAGAATTAAGTTTTCCTGTTTGTTTATTTTACTGATTCTTTAATACACTACTAGCCATTAAATTGCTACACCAGGAAGAAATGGAGATAACAAAAATGATATTTATTGGACAAACATATTATACTGGAAATAACAAGAGATTAAGTTTTCAAGAAATTTTGTTCATGATCATGAGAAATCAGTACTCAGAACAACCACCTCTGGCAGGATAAACAGCACTTATTCGCCTGGGTATTGAGTCAAACAAAGATTGGAGGGCATGTACATTCCCATGCAGCTTCAACAAGATGCCACGGTTCTTCAACCGCAGTTACTGGCGTATGGTGACTTTTTCAATTGGTGAGAGATCTGGTTAATGTGTAGGCCAGAGCAACAGCTGAACATTTTCCGTATCAAGGCAGGTCCGTATAATACCTGCAACATGCGGTCGTACATTATTCTGCTTACTGAAACGTACGGTTTTTCAGGGCTCGAATGAAGGTTAAAGGCACGGGTTGAAACACACCACAAACGTAACGTGCACTGTTTAAAGCGCCTTCAGTGCAAACAAGAGGTGACCGAGACGTCTCCACATTATCACGCCAAATGATGGGCCAGTACGACGATGACGAATGCACACTACCAATGTGCGTTCACCACGATGCCCCAAACGTGGATGCGACCATCTTGATTTTGTAAACAGAACCTAGATTCATCTGGGAAAAAAAGTTTCGCCACTGGTACGTCCAGGTTCGTCGTTGATCACACCATTGAAGACGCTCCTGTCTGTGATGCAGCGTCAAGGGTAGCCGCAGCCATGGTCTTTGAGCTGTGAGTCCATGCTTCTGCAAACGTCGTTGAACTGTTCGTGCAGACACTTGCTGTCTTGTAAACAACTCCAATTCTTAACTCAGGGCTCATGACGTAGCTGCACGATCCATGAAGGCCATGCGGGAAACATTCTTATCTTCTCTGCTGCTAGTGAAAGGGGCCGTTGAGATCTA
>BMAO01031006.1:0-15374 GCA_019973975.1 Trichonephila clavata
TTTTGTTTTAATGAATAAGATGAGATTTATAGATACTTGTAATTGTACAAACTTCAGAGAACGTGAATCCATTTTGCATACATATTTATAAGTTTCTTTACGATTTTTTATTGCAACTCGGAACTCCAGGTTCGGGAAAACACAGTTTGAAGACCACTGGTCTACATGTTAAGAATGTAACCTCCCCATAAGAGAGGTCTGTGTTGTTGCTGTTCCAAAATGTCTTCATGGTACTCTACATTAGAGTGGGCAATTGTTTTGGCTGGAGGGCTACATAGTGGAAGCGGAGGACACCGGAGACCAGCACCTTTTTAAAAGGATTGCTTTCACTAATTAACTTTGCATTTCGAAAAGGTATGAATTGTACATAAGTCAATAAATATAAGTTAAATAAAATAGTGGCAGTTTTATTGAATTTATGTATTGTGCTAATTATATATCATCTACAGCTGCGAACACATTTAATTTTAGAATCCATTTAATAAAACAGATGTACCCTATCACACTTTTCTACAATTTTTTTGAAATCATAAGTGAGATTGCTTGTTGAAATTCTCATCACTGCCTTAAAGTTAATGTCAGCCAACTTGCATCTGTTGAGACAAATATTATTCAACTCGTTGCCAACTAATGGCCGCTAAAGCCAAATGAGTTAATAAGCAAACAGAAATATAATAAAATTATAGAACACTATAATTTGTAAAATTATTAATTTTTAAAATGAATTTTATAATTTTATATTTATGCATTTGTAATATAGAATTTGTATTTATATAAACTTACAGTATTTATATTTATATTTGTAATTCTGGAAGCAATTTCTTTGTAACCATTTTCAGCTTACCAGATTGGCAACAGTCCGTATTTTGGCATCAGACTAGTTGCAACGATTTGATATTGGCGCAGCTAAGCCTAATGAATAAAAAATTGTTCTTGGAATTGTTTGCAGCAAATTTCTATACTTAACGATATAGAACTAAACGTTCCATGGCTCATCTATATTTTACTCTTGTTAATCTTCATACAAAGAAGAATCTTCATAACTTCATACATCAAGAAAGATTTACTCGCAAATATATATTGACCCAAATAGAGAAAGCATTTTCTCGTATTTGATTTTCTGACTGTTTTGTTAGGCCACAAAAAACTTGTTGCAGAGACCGCTATTTGCCCACCTCTGTTTTACATGGATTTTAATCCAGATAGAACGCCTCGTAATATTTCTGCATTTAAGTTGATGTATAAAAACTTCACTTCTATAATGTTTGATATCCAGTGGCGTGCATAGCGAGAGGGTTTGAGTTTTCCCATGGACCCGGGGTGGGCATTACGTCGATCGCGATGGGTGATCGCCTAAAATTTTACCAGTTAGTAATTATATACGGAAAATTCAAAATTGGCTGAGGATACGCAGACTAAGTTTTCTACTGACTATAACTACAAAAACTAACTTTAGATAAAAATATTTAATTTTTTTTATGTATTTTGAATTGTTTCATAATAAATGTATCGTTTGATAAACTATATTTGGGGGAATTATTATATTAAGTTTGCGTTCTGCTTTATACGCGTTTTAAAAGTTGTTACCTTTTCCTTACCTCACCACACCTACATTGGGCTAGCGTACGCAAGAATTTTAAAGGATAGGGGGTCGAGGATTAAAGTCTACCATTCTCGTATCATACCCCAATACGCAGCCAAACATACTTTTTTTTATGTTTTCGATGGTCGGGAACAAAAAACAGCAAAAAATAAATTACTCAAAAAATAATAAACATTAATAAATAAAAAAAATTACAAAAATCAAAAACTTATTTTACATAGTATGTACATGGGACTATAAAGAATCAGAGGAAAAATGAAGGATTATGAGGGAGGGTCTAGACCCATGGACCCCTCCCCCGTCTTTGTGTGCGCCACTGACACTGGTGGACCGCAACTCTTTGAAAAAATTAGAAGTAGCCCGCACTCTGGAAAAGTCTGCCTACACCTGCCATAGACCAACAGATTTTTAATTTCTCACCATAGAGATTACTCCTTCGTGCTTACGTCAACGTGTTTTTTAGAATGTAAATCCCCCCACCCCATAAGAGAGGTCTGCATACGTCACTGTTCATATCAATGCACTTTGATGCATCCAGTATTTTACTAACATTTTATAAATAATCAAACGAATAATTTATTAAAATGAATTGAAATCCAATCAAAATCTGTGCAGCTTGAGGTTTACCAAAAGGAATTCACCTGTTCATTTACATACCACATAAGCCAGCGATCCGCTAAAATGACTGGCTTAATTGAAAATAGGGAGCCACAATTAAAAACCCGAGGGAGCTAGCTCCAAATTGCTTTTCAGGCTACCGCCTAAATGTAATCCCATGCTTAATCTCCTTCCTTTCACCTTATACGTAAACAAGTGTGCCTTTTCCATTCTAGGAGCCGTTTCCGCTATTGATTTTCATCAGCTTCCCCACTACCCCCGTAGTATTTCCTTTTTACCTGCTTCTGTTACGTGGGGGTCACGGTTACCCAAAAATCGATTGGTCCATAAAGGCGGAACTCGCGCTCATTGGTGTCGGTGGTCGGCCGAGAATGTCGGAAATGCTGAGTTGAGATGTTTTGACTCTGTATTTTCTGGAGTCGCTACACGTGGCCGTTTATGGGCATTTATTCTGTTTGGTGAATCGCTTGTTCCTAATGGAACAGTATGAGATGTTTGATGGCAATTGGTGGGCCATGAGTCGATGTTTGGTATCGTGAGTTCTAATGGAGAACTTGTATTGAATATTGAGTCAAGTGTTATGGTTACCATATACTGAGCCTCTTTCGGGTTTATTTTTGTCTTGATGAGGCAGGCCTCTGTGGAGAGCTGTTATTTTGTTTTTTGTGTGTGATGATGGCTGTGTATTGTTAGAAAGTCAGTTAGAGGTAGCGTGTCGGCTTCGTAAGCCTAAGGTTGCGGGTTCGATTCCGGCTGGAGTTGAGTTGATTTTTTTGGATGCGCAAATCGTTGGTACGCATGTCATATGATTAAGGGGAATGTAAAATACACCTTAAGTATTGTGACTTATTGGATACGAAAATACACAGTCAGGCTAGAGATATATGTACAAATTTAATTACATAAAAATCTAACACACCATCTTACTCTACAGACCACGTTCCTTCTCTCACTTCCAGCCGGGACCCTCTCAGAACCGGTCTCTCCGCATCCTTCTTGAAGGGTCTTTCTCGAATGGAGGGAAATGGATTTCAGGAAACGCTGTCCCCCCTTACAATAAGGCAGTCACTATCAGCTTTTCATCTCTGACGTCATCAATGGGTTTGATCTCTGAAGTAACTGGACTTGTAATAATGTTCGCTACAGTATCAACTGGTACTCTCGGAAAAATTAAATCATGCCAATGTTTCACATGCTACCAAATTTGGATGTTTGGGTGACACCGCTAAAATGGCTCTCATATTTGAGGTCTTGCCATTTCTCCATAGACTTAGTTACCAATATGGAGCCCATTCTGGGACGTCTTAAGACATAGGCCGACTGGATCTGGGTCCAGGGCCACGCCCGCAATGAGGATCTCGTTCTCGACTCAGCCTAAAAAGATAATTATTCGAATAATTTCAACGGTCAAAACTGGGAATTTTGGACAATATGTAAACTGGCTACATGTGATAACCTTTGTCCACGTACAGGCCTAGACCTATCACCATACACCATCATTACTCATTTAGTCAAAAGGCGGCAGTCACACACACACATTCGAGCCGGTTTACGCTATTTGCATATGCACATTTGTTTGTTTGGAGTATTTGACAACGTATGATCTATGTACTGTCTACTTTTAATGGTCTTAAGACGTCCCTGAGCCCATTAAAAAAAGTATCCAGATAAAGTTTAATAAAAGTTACAGATTTACTTCTGGATGCATGGAGATAGTAGAGAAGTTATTCTTATTGTTTTAAAGGAGACATTATGATTTATTTTTTGCTATAAATAATATCTTATACTAAGTATCATTGAATTATTAAATCAAATTAATATTTCAAAAATACCTAAAACTTCTTGAACAAGATCGCTCCGCTTTTTAAACGTAGTCTTTATTTTTAATGCCTGCAGATTTTTTTTCAAAAATCCAGTTCATGTTACGTAGTATAAATCGCTTGGTAACCAATAAAATCTTGTTCTTTAATAACTATTTCTCATTATCATTATTTTACAATTAACTCTCGAAAAAAACACTGCAATCTCGTCTCGCCATTTCCTCATAACTTGTTCCATTTATCTATTAGAAAGTCTGATGGGAAATTGGCAGTTATTCAAAAAGTTGGCGTCGTGTATCTCATGAATGACTAACAAAACGTTTTTTTAAGTATCTTTGATAATGTCACATTCATGACCTTGAACGTCAAGCTAGAATGAAGTGCACTTGATATTTTAAAACCATACAATGTCGCAATAAAGCAGATGCTAAAAATATTTCGATATGTAACATTTTGATGGATATGATACTTCCCTTGAAGTTTTCAAACTTTCTGAATTATATTATTCAGTACTTACGTACTATCGCAACAATGCCAACGTTCAAGATAACTCGCCAAGTTGGCAATCCCGTTTTCGCATGTGTCGTACGTGCTGATTTGGCAACCATGAGCACCGTTCATACAATGTCGCCAATACGGTTACGATAATACGCACAAGTACCATTATTCAATTCCTACTATAAGTTCACTCTCTCCCTTTTTTCAAATGTTCATTCATTAATTGAATTAAAAATGAACAAATAATAACAAACAAAAATAATAGTCCAACGCATATTCAGAAAGGAAAATCGTTCGGTTGTGTCCCTGTAGCGCAATAGATAGTGCGTTGGATTTCTAATCCAAAGGTCGTGTGTTCGAATCCCACCTGGGAGGGCCTAATTTCTGAGAATGTGTGATTGCTTTTTTACTATACTATTTAGCATTGTAAAATTATACTATAATAGTACTAATTTAGTATGTAATTACTAATTATATAATTAATCATATTAATTTTGTTTAGTTACTTATATAAAAAGAAATAATAAATGTAATTAATAATTATTAGTTATAAATTAATTATAGTACTATTTAGTATATTTAATTATACTGTCAGAATAATTAAATTTATTTGATGAATAAATTGTTACAAACAAAAACAAAAATAGTCCGACACCCTATATAGAAAGGAAAATGGAAAATTGCGAGGAAAATCGCTTTTTCTATTTTCTCACTTAATATTGTGACTCTATCATATGTATATACATATTTGTATTAATTGTAAGTATTTAATTAAAAGTAACTAAAATAAAATTGTTCTTTGTTGACCTAAGTAGGAATAGAAATAAAAAATTTTATTAATATTATTTCTATATTTGTCCCTTTATATACAAGTTTCATGAACAAAAAACTGTAATAGACAAGTCTATGCTGAGAGTTCTGATTTCATTAAAATCCATTTCGAGGGAAAATGGTGGGCTGTTGGTCATAAACACGAACCCGTGGCCGGCGTATCGTGGGTTCGAGCCCTAGTGCTACTGAAGACCTGCCATGTAGAGCGGCTGATGCACGTTAAATCTGTCGTGACTTAAGTCCTCAGCAGAGTGGACTACCAATTCAAGTGCCGTCTTCGTCACTTGACCGAGGTTCAAAATATGAGGATCGTTGCCAGTAGCCTTCGTTTGCTATATAGTGCGACGTTAATGAACATTCACTTGTTTGAAGAAATGTGAGACCTGCTGTCGTCGAATTGAACTGGACCTCTCAGTCGTCATGTAGAGTAAATGACATTATAAAAGAGTTGTTGTTTCTTATCCAGGTGTGCTCTGCTAACATCTCATAAAACCAAAAAATCCAGAAATAAGATAGGATTTCCTAAAACTTCGTCATATAAAAAATTCAAGCAATCCAGAATATGACTGGGGAGGCCTGATCACCTCACACTTAGGACATTCTGGGAAGACTTTCCGGCCCTGTTGAAAAGTCAGAGACTTGATGTGGCCACTAAAAAAGCGCGACAGAGCCGTCTGCTGATACCTAGAAATATTAAGTTGGTGACACAACGAGGTTTTTTCCCAAAATACCAAGGATGAGCAGGGAGTATTCTCCAAAAGCATTCAATTATAACCTTTTAATAGAAGAGAGTTCAGCAAAAGTTAGAAAAAGCAAAGTGTCAGCAGTGGCAGACTTGGACAAACTATCGGCTATCTCGTTACCATTCAATCCAATATGGGAGGGGACCATTGTGAAAGTTTTTCAGTGTCTAGAAGAAAGTCGACCCACGACATCCAGAATATTTAGGCTTGTCATATCCCCAACAGTTGTCCAACGAGAAAGATTTATAAAAACGATACATATATCAGTTCAGGTGCTGTTATTTCCACTTGACCGTGGCTCTAAATTACGAGATCCTTCATTAAAAACTCTAGTAGTGCTTTAGTGAAGTTGATTCACGTTAATGCATATTCGTAGATGAAACCAGAGCCGTAAATATTCCAATTTTATTTCTTACATTTAAATAATATTAGTTATAGTATTTTTATTTTTAATAATCGTTATTGTATTTTCCATTATAGTATACTAGCTGGTATACCTGTTCCTCGCACGGGGGTGAATTGAAGAATTAAACAATAACAGATGAAAGAATAAAGAAGTTTTTAACGAGTTAATTTTACTTGAATGGCAAATAAAAACAAAACAAAAAAAGCTTTTTGCATATCTCAGCTAAACAAAAAAATTATATTTGTTAAATTTTAAGTTTGTAGGTCTAATAGCTGGTAAAAAGATTTTTTTTTCTATTTATAATGCCCCGTAACTCCCTTATGGGTCGATTTTTGAAAACACCTTTCTAAGCTAATCTCTGCCAGCAAAGGAACATGTTACAAATTTTGGGTAATGAACGCTTAAAATAGTGTAAATAGTTTATATCTGGAGTGTATAATACGTTAATATCAATTTCTGTTACATTTATTTTGTGTCAAAATTATAATTTTCGCATGCAACGCCGTTCCTTACATTATAATGGCGATTCAATGGAAACATAGCGAATTGTTGGTAATAGAGCCAAGTTGGCAGCACTTTTGGCGACCGCTTTGACAGTTTGGCGATTGATTGAACGGTGCAGAAGTTGCTTTGCTGTCGCGCCACTGCAACAAAGAGGATGGCACAAAAACCTTATCCATAAAAAATACCTATGCATGCCAATTTCATTGTGATCGGTTGAACGGTGTTGGAGTGAAGCGAGGTCATATGTACAAACATCCATTTATGTAGATAGATTTGTGTTTTCTGGAAGTCTAATTATGTATACCAAAAAAAAAATGTTAACTGACTATAAACGAATTTTAATTGAAAAATAAAATGTTTTCTGGATGAGAATTCTACAATTTATTTTAATTTGTAAACAGTGTTTGAAACATACCGAGTATCCTTCAGTTTTACGTGATTATAGTTTTTTATATATCAACACCTTTCTACTGAAAAAATTATTATTTACTGGCAATTAAAAACAAGAAAGAAAGCATAATATGTTGAAACTGCACAAAATACCATCGTTGTGCACAAAATTTCCCATGATACTTCTCACAGACGGTGACGGTGTCATTCGTAAGATAATTAATTAAAACTGATTAGACGAAAAAGCAGTCGCGGATGAGTCATGTAAAGCTGAACAAAAGAAGGCCTTGTGGTTCTTCTTTTAATTGTTTTTTTTTTCTTGATAAACTCATTGAATAGATGAGAGAATACGATCATGTTACGTGTGTTCAGTGAGTGACGGAAGCCTAGCATTTCATTCTCTGGTTGACTTAAAAATGTTTTGATGATTTTGTTACGAGTGGAAGAACAGTCTCAAACAATAAATCACTGGTGTAATGTTGCGGAAAATACAAAGGATTCTTTATTAAGATGTTTGTATTTCACGTCGAATTGTGAAATGTTGCAAAGTTTTATCACTTATTTTATGAAATTGCTCTCTTAGGTCCTTGTAGGGCTTGATTGTTATCACTCATCCGAAATAAAATCCTGTTATTTATTTATTTATTATTTTTTTTTTTGTTCATTGTCAATAGACATGTTCTTTGCCTTGAGGAATACTTTTTCGCAAAGCTTCATGTTAGTGGCCACGTTAGCCTCGTGGTCATGATTGTGAACTTGTGGCAAGCATTATCGAGTCATGGGATCTAGTCCTGGTACAGCTGAAGACCTTATTTATAGAGGCACTGAGGCACGTTAAGTCTGTCGTGGCTCAAAGTCTTCACGTTGACGTGGTGGAAAGTAAGGAGAGTCGAGTTCCAGCTCAAGTGTTGTCTTCGTCATTTGACAGTGGTCCAAAATTACGGGGTCAGAATCAAAGGCTTTTTATTTAACTGGAGTTATTTCATCGGAATTCGCGCTTATATTATCATCTAATAGCTGTTGCTTTTTTTTCCCTGAAAAATGTAAACACGCAAAAAAATTGGATCATTTTCAACGCCTTTTTATAAGCTTCACTTGCATATAACGGAATCTTTGAACTCAATTATTACCCACTTTAAAAGGTCAGATTAATTCTAAATTATGCTCACTTGCCTAGGACAACAATACAATAATTTAATAATTTTGTTCAATTTTCCTGATCAAGATCATCAGGGTTAACGGTTTCTCATTTTCAGATCCCTTCCCGCATCTAGCGATTAATTTCAGATCCCATTTCCAGGTTTGGCGACTAAAAGATTAAATTACAAATTTGTTCGATGAACTATAAAAGGGTGTTTTTTAGGTTTTTTTTAAAACTATAATTTATTTTAAAAGTTATCTTAAAAATATTATTATAATGGCTTAAAATTTAGTAAATTGTGTAAAAATTTGCATACGCGGGTAATTTATAGGAATTTTAACAAATGTCAGCCCAGTCAATACAAATGGTTTTGATTTTATAATTATTTAAAAAAGCTATTATCCGTTAATCCGTTGATAAATCAAAATTTAACAATAAATTGTATCACTGAAGTCGGTTAACGTCAGTGTTTTACCAAGGTGAATTTGACAATCGTTTTTTTTACTGTAGCCCCCATATTAGCATAATAACATCTAGTTATTATCTTTTTACATGTTTTATTGTTCTTTTCTACGTTTTTTACTTCAACAATCAATATTTATGTCTAATACATAAAATTCTCGTGTCACCGTGTTTGTAACCAAACTCTTCCGAAACGGCTGGGTCGATTCTTATGAAATTTTGTGCGTATATTCAGGAGGTCTGAGAATAGGACGTAAACTATTTTTCATTCCGATATTGTAATTAGTTGAAAAGAAATAATTAAAAACCTTAAAACGCGTAATTGTTTTCCTCCTGTGTGTTATTTATTTCGCTTGGCGTCGAAAATTGGTTTCGCGCCAGATGTGTGACATTTCTCTGTTCCACCGTCCAAATCACCCTGCTCATGGCAAAAGAAATGTCTATAACAAATCAAAAATCACCAAAATTTGGCGAGTGAAAATTTATCTTTTTTTTCATTTTTTTGCACGCCTTTTAATTCAAAAATTCATATATTGCATCCGTTTTTTGTACAAAAATATCAATAATTTGCAAAAAAACTTAATCGCTTTTACTTCGTTATCATTATTTTAAATAAGTGACACGAGATAAGTGAAACGGCTAGACGGATTCTTATGAAATTTTGTGCGTATATTCAGTAGGTTTGAGAATAGGACGTAAACTGTTTTTCAAGTAATAAAGGGGGTCCACTCTAAATTGTTATTTTTTGGACAATTTTTTTTTCACACACACAGGTGCTATCGGCCTGAGGGAAACACGAAATTTCCATGAGGGTGAAGTTATTCACTCGGTAAAAGCCCGTGCAACGCCGGGCTAAGCGGAGAGGAAAGAAACAAAGAAATCAAAGTAATTTCGGAAAATAATATTGGAAGTGCTGAATTTGTGAAGATTGAGTGAATATTAACGTCATACTGTTCAGCTACACGAGGCCTTTTGGGGACGGTCCACGTAATTTTGAACCATCGTCAAGTGACGCGGACGACACCTGAGCTGGCACCCCCTCTCCTAACTACCACACCACACCAACGGGAGGACGTTTGAGCTCTCGACATATTTTACGTGCATCCCACCCCTACACTGCGGGTCTTCAGTGGTACTAGGATCGAGAATTTGTGAAGAGAATTGAAAATGTTAAGCAACAAAGCCATGACATGCACTCACGGGACATGCACTCACATCGTACGCGTGAAACCCCACAAAAGTGTTGGGTTAGAATAAAAGGAAGAAATTAACATGGGGATTAAGTTATACCCTCGGTATAAGCCCGTGCAACGCCGGGCCATGAAAGCTAGTTTTAAATAAGTGACACGAGATAAGTGAAACGGCTAGACGGATTCTTATGAAATTTTGTGCGTATATTCAGTAGGTTTGAGAATAGGACGTAAACTGTTTTTCAAGTAATAAAGGTGGTCCACTCTAAATTGTTATTTTTTGGACAATTTTTTTTTTAAAAAAATTTTTTATGATTTGACATTAAAAAAAATATACAACCTTAAATTTTTTACTTTTCTACCACCAACCCTTATTTTTTAATTGTGATATGGTACTTTAATAATTTTCTACTCTTGATGTTCGATAACTTATTAGTTACCCCCTCGATCACAGTTATTCCCGCCAGGCGTCTACCTGTCTCACTTCTCACCCCGTAAACAGCATGGAGTAGGGATGAGAACGAAGCCGATCTCTTGTCTTTCT
Source organism: Trichonephila clavata (assembly GCA_019973975.1). Classification (NCBI taxonomy): domain Eukaryota; kingdom Metazoa; phylum Arthropoda; class Arachnida; order Araneae; family Nephilidae; genus Trichonephila; species Trichonephila clavata. The sequence continues at coordinate 10,751 of BMAO01031006.1, forward strand.
CACCACAATAAGCTTTCTCTCACTCACTAAAGTTTAGGACTATGCTGCTTTCGGCCTTTAATATTGATTGTGTAATTTGAGTGAGTTGGGTAAAGATGAACTCACTAAAAATATTGTACACTCCATTGCACTAAGAGACTGATAATGTTATTTTTTAACTGTCATAATTTGTGATGGAGATCTTATTTGAAATTTATTAGTTAAAATAATAAAAATATATATACAAATAATTCAAAAAAATGAATGTTTGGTATATTGTTACTTTTATCGGCCGTCATCGTTCACAGTGCCCCATTCTTCTTTCAGTCATATACCACATCCTCACACACTCACATACTTTTTTTTTATTTGACTACCAAATATTCACTAGAAATAATTCATATGGCAAAAAACAACGTTTGCCGGGTCAGCTAGTGTGTATATACAAAACTTCGACTGAATTATTCCTAAAAATTGATAGAAAAATTAGAAAGAAAAAAAAAAGAAACAATTGCAGAAGTTAAATGTACTGGCCAGTAATTTTTTTATTCATTTCCTGTCTTTCTAATCTGTATTAAGGTTTATTGTTCTGTCATAAATATCAACGAATATTCAAGATCGTATGAGTCGCTTGAATACTTCCTAGACAAACAAAAACCCGTAAACCTTAATTAGTATTTTTTAAATATTTTTTTTTGAATTTTTCTTCTTGCTTTAACAATAAAATATCTTATTAAAATAAGATATGTGGTATAAATTCTCATAAAATTAACTTCATTCTTGATATGTATTCATTTGCCGAAGAAAAAGACATGAAAAATGTAGCAAGTCGTAATAAATGTATAAGTTCATTAATAAGAAAATTTCGAGAGAGTAAGTACCGTATATTTCCGAATTTTAGCCAGTTCTTGTATAAACAGAGAGTGTTTTTCAACCGTTTACCGAAAGTTCAAAACCCTTATAAAAGCCGAATTGGCGGGAAAATTCCTGTAATTTTCTCGAATGTTGCCAGGCGGGTAAAACAGGTGGAATATTTTTCTATCTAATTGCAATCAACGACGATGGCTTTATTTCTGGTATTCCAGTGGCGTAACGTACACCAACGCAACCCCGTATCGCGGAGGGGGCCCAAAACCTGACTTTGCAAGGGGGCCCTAATATTCTCCATTACACCACTGTAATAATCATATCTGAATCTAACACATTTTTTTCTATTGATTTCTTACTTTGAATACTGTGTGTCCCAGTCTTGTTTTCTGCGCCATTTTTTTTTAATTGAGGGGGAACAAAAATTTGTATTCGATAAGTGATCGTCGACCTATGCTTCATGCCTTGAAGGCAAAATTAGTTTCATTTTGGTTTTGTATATTCAGGCATTCCAATGAGTAACTCAAAATTTTGAGAACTATACGGAAACTCGGATTCTAAAACCAACTTTGAAGGATTTATGTGATTTTTTTTCCCCTTCTTGAATAAATTTCATCCAAAATACCAAAAAAGAAGAAAAAATTGAAATTGCTTGCACATGGTTAATAAAAAAAAATTCTTTTTCTAATAATGGATTCCCCCTTCCCCTTCTTTTTTTAGATTAGTGGATTCATATGTTAGCCAACTCCCTTATTTTCACTAAAAAATTACAAAAATGCTCTGCTTATAAATTGAAGTATACGGTATTATAAAAAATATTAATATCAGAAGTTCTCCCAGAGTGACTGTAAAGTATTTATTGTCAAGAAAAAGTGTGTTATTTCTAGATTGTTTTCTGCATTTTACAGTTTTTAGTTCATATATTCTTGACGTAAAATAATCTTGAAAAGAAAGTTCTCTGTTCTGCCATAATTTTTATTTAACTGCTTTATCGTCTGAAAATATGTCTTTCCTGCTCCTTCTCCACGGATATGATCACATGAACGTGTTTTTACGCAAGACTAGATCGAGGAAAAGTACTAAAAGAAAATAAAAAGGAATGGATTGTAGTTGGAGGTATTTGAGGTTTCTACAATGACAATTTGAATGGAAATAGTCGGATGTGTAACGTGGTTTCTGGTTAATAGAGTTGGAATACGTTTCTTCAAGGTCACCCTCATGAATTGTTTGAGTGTCCACTGTTTTTAGCGGTTGGTTTTCCCTGTTGTTAGAAAACGAATATAGGAAAACTTAATTCCGTTAATTAAATGTTGTGTTTTGCTCTTTCTGACCTCAAAACTCATGTTGTATTAACAAAGCGGGCGGGCGTTGTTTCACATGATTAAATAATTAGTAACATTTTCGTGTACGTAATGTTTCAACCAAAATCGTGGTTCTTAAATTTGTTCAATGAAGATGCTGTTACCTGTTTTTGAAGGTTTTAAGTTCCTCAGCCGATTTCGCATAAATGCGAAATAATATGTATAAAGAGTATTAATCAGTTATTCCCAAAGTGGTCTATATAGACCCCTAGGGGTCTATGACGACCTGCATAGGGTCGACGGCAGCAAAAAAATGATTTGGTTGTATATGATAGTGGCTCTTATTATATAAACTAGATCGTGACTTAAAAAAAAATTTTAATCAAGTGGAAACCAAATTTTACTTATTTAAGAGATATATTTACTAAATTTAATAGAGGTTAGTTTGCACTTAAAAGGTGACAGCATAAATTTTATTAAAACAAGGACCCTTTCAGCATTTCTTTCCGGAGTTAAGCTAAAGAAGTTTAATACTGGAAGTCTCGAATTTTCTCAGTATGTCACAGAAAATCTGTCAGGACGCTTTAACCTACGTTTAATATTTAAATGCCTTTAATTCAGATTTTGAAACCAGATTTGAGAATGCTTTGACTAGGGTAATACCACAGTAGGCAAATAATTCATATGGTCATATTGAAAATAAATGCCCTATTACGATAGGAACTGATTGTAATAAGCACTAACGAAGATCTTAAAGTTTGGAAACGGACATCAGCAATTTTGGCTTTTAAAAGGCAAACCTATTATTTGTCCCGAATTAAGGAATATCGAGAGGATGTTTTAATCGCTTTTCCTGTCGAGAAGGAGCTTCTGCGTGGTTGCCAATCTCCAAAACAAAAAAGAAAAACTTGACATTACTAACAGAAGAGATTTAAAGTTAAACCTGACAATATCAATACCAAATGTTGAAAATTTGCTATTGTAGTGCCAGGCTCATCTCTCCCTTTAAAATCATTCGTTTATTTATTTTATTTAACGGTTATTTTATGTATTAATTAACTTTTAATTTATTTAACATGCACTTTTTAAATTTTAATCACTATACTTCATTACAGTTAGAAATTTAATTCAATTAAAGTAGTAGTACCAGCTGTCAAAAAGACATTTAAGCGGATAAATTTGCAAAAATTCAATATTAATTAAGCAGGGGGTCTACCCCAAATCGAAAAACATGGCAAGGGGTCTATGAGACAAATGTTTGGGAACCTCTGGTATAAATGAAGAAATTGTTCTGGAGATTTGTTTACATTATTTATTATTGTTATTGCATCATATATCATCAATAGCTATTTTTATGAAAAACACATATCCCTTGATTTACATGGTACTTTTCTCTCTCTTACACGGTTTCACTTTTATACGATTTTGAATATTCAGGATTTTTAAAAAATATGTCATTTTTTAATTCTGTGTGTTAGTACCATTTTTTTTCTGAATGCCATTTATTCCGATCTAAAAATGAGGTTTCTAATTATATATGTACATTCAAACTTTCTGATTATGTGATTTTGAGCAGTTAATTTTTAACTACAGCTAGGTGTACATCATCGTGTATTCTATTTAGAAATTTTTTTTAAACTTCATATTTACTAGTTAGTGAATTTTTATAATTTTATTAAAATTTTAGGGGAAGTACCACGCTAAAAGCAGTGTTTTTTAATGAAAAATAAAAAGTTATATATTTTTAAAAAATGAAAGTTTCCAATCGTCTTCATAATGGAGTAAGAACAACAAATGTTGCTAAATTAATTCCTCAAATGAAGCCACCTTAAGAAAAAGATGACTCAATTAGAAAAAGTGGAATAACTGGATCTTCTGCGAGTATGAGCATAGCTATATGCGTAAGAGATGTTTCAATGGAAAGGATGGAAAAAACACGAATGATACGACTAAAAGACACCTCTCTGAAGCGGATTCCAGTGGATGCCAATACAACTAAAAATTAGTCTTATTTTTAAATTGAAATAAATGACTGAATTAGGCTCATTTTTTAGTTTGTTTTCGAGTTGCGTGTTTCCTAGGAACCTATCTTCCATGTAAATCGAGTGGCCGCGGTAGCCTAGTGGTCATAGTCACGGACTCGTGGGTGACCGCGGTAGCCTAGTGGTCATAGTCACGGACTCGTGGGTGGCCGCGATAGCCTAGTGGCCAAGTAACGGACTCGTGGCCGGTGTGGGTGAGTTCGAGCGCAGTGCCGTTAAATCTGTCGAGAGCTCAAACATCCTCCCTTGGTGTGATGTGGTAGTTAGGAGAGGCGGGTGCCAGCTCAAGTGTGGTCCTCGTCACTTGACCATGTTCAAAATGACGAGGTCCGTGCCCAAAGGCCCTCATGTAGCTGAACAGTGCGACGTTAATATTCACTCACGGACTCGTGGGCTGGCATGTCATAAGTTCGAGCTCAGACCACTGAAGACCCA
>BMAO01031007.1:0-126678 GCA_019973975.1 Trichonephila clavata
GAAAATTTTCAAAATGAACGATATAGAATAAATATTTATTCTTTTGAAGAAGATTTAAAAATATTTCCTCTCCTCATCAGTGATATAGTGTGTGATAAACATATAGATTTGCTTTACGTAAAAAATGGAGAGTTTGGACATTATTGTTTCATTAAAAGCTTATCTCGACTTGTTTCCAAACAACTCTCAAAACATCATCATAAAACATTTATATGTAAAAGATGTTTAAGTGCTTTGCAAACAGAATACAACTTCTTCAGCACAATGAGATGTGTATACATAAAAGTCCTGCAAGAGTAGTAATGCCGTCAGAAACTAGTAAGTTTTTAAAATTTAAAATTTCAACATTGTTTAAAAATACCCTTTGTTGTATATGCGGATTTCGAGTGTGTAACTAGGAAAACTGATACTTGTGGTCCTAATCCAAACTTTTCATTACTAATATTTATGAAAAACATGTTCCGATAGGTTTTTGTTATTTTATCAGTTATCAAGGGGGGTATTATAAAGATCCAGTAGTATATAGAGGTATTGATGCCCCAAAAATTTTTATTGAAAAGTTAGAAAAAGATGCAATAGAAATGGATAATATTTATAAAAAACTAAAACCATTATTACCTCTTACTGAATCAGAAAAGCAATTGTATGATAATGCTAAAAATTGTTATGTTTGTGATCAAACCTTTCGCGAAAACAATATCAAGGTTAGGGATCATAACCATGTGACTCAAAATTTAATGGCCCTTGTTGTAATAGTTGTAATTTAGCAATGAAAACCCCTAAATTTTTGCCTGTTTTCTTCCATAATCTTTCTGGGTATGACGCCCATATTTTTATTAAGGAGTTAGGATATGATAAAAAACAAATTAATTTAATTCCGAACACCGAAGAAAAATATATTTCCTTCAGTAAAAATATTTCAAATGATTTTCAGTTAAGGTTTTTAGATTCTTTCAAGTTCATGTCTTCTAGTTTGGAAAATTTGATAAAAACACTAAAAAAAGATGAATTTAAATATATGAAACATTATTTTGATTCAGAAAAAATAGATTTACTTTTAAGAAAAGGAGTTTTTCCGTATGATTATTTTGATAGTTTTGAAAAGTGTAAAGATTCTTGTTTACCACCTATTAGCAAATTTTACAATAAACTAAATGAGGAGCCTATAAGTGTAGAGGATTATAATCATGCATGTAAAGTATTTAATGAATTTCATTTAAATAATCTTGGTGAATACTGTGATCTATATGTAAAAACAGATGTCCTATTGTTAACAGATCTCTTTGAAAACTTTCGGAAAATATGCATGCAAACTTATAAACTTGACCCCTGTTGGTATTTTACCACCCCAGCTTTATCATGGGATGCTATGTTATTACATACTAAAGTAGCTATCGAACTGCTCACTGATTAGACATGCTTCTTTTTATAGAAAAGGGTGTAAGAGGAGGTATAAGTCAGTGCTGCAATCGTTATGGTATAGCTAACAACAAATATATGTCTAATTTTAACCCAGATGATGAGATAAAATATTTAATGTACCTTGACGCAAATAATTTGTACGGTTATGCAATGAGTAAATATCTACCTTAAAAGATTTTGTTTGGAGTGATAACAATTTAACCGAACAGGATATTTTAAATTTATCAGATGAATCCGATGTAGGTTACATCTTGGAAGTAGATCTTGAATATCCCTCCGATTTGCATGACAAACATTCAGACTTTCCCCTTGCCCCTGAAAATAAGCCCCCACCTAATTGTAAAGAACCTAGACTTTTAACTACTTTGGAATCCAAAACAAAATATGTTCTCCATTATTCTAATTTAAAGCTATATTTAAAATAAGGGTAAGTCTTAAAAAAAACTCATCGAGTTTTAAAATTTTTTCAATCTCCTTGGCTTAAAAATTACATAGATTATAATACTAAATTAAGAACTAAAGCTGTAAATGACTTTCAGAAGGATTATTACAAACTAATGAATAACAGCATATTCGGGAAAACGATGGAAAATGTAAGAAGAAGAGTAGATATACGTTTATGCTCAACAGAAGAGCAGGCTCGAAAGTTAATAGCGAAATCAAATTTTAATCGACGCACAATATTTTCTGAAAACTTAATGGCCGTCCATCTAAAAAAAACCCAAATCAAATTTTTGAAACCAATACAGGTAGGAATGGTAATTTTAGACTTATCGAAAGTTCTAATGTATTCTTTTCACTATGAGTACATGAAGCACCGTTACGACTCGAAAGTAAGGCTCATGTATACAGACACCGATTCCTTTATCTATGAAATAAAAACTGTTGATTTTTACAGTGACATGAAAAATGATATTAACTTATATGATACTTCAGATTATGATAAAAACAACATTTACAATTTACCTCTAGTGAACAAAAATGTCATCGGGAAAATGAAGGATGAAAACAAGGGAAATATTATGACAGAATATGTAGGATTAAAATCGAAAATGTATGCCTACAAAACAAACCATAAGATTGAAAAGCGGTTAAAAGGAATTAAAAAACAAACTATAAAAAATAAAATAACATTTGAGGACTACAAAGCCTGTCTTTTTAATCAAAAATTAAAATATGTTGACATGAACTTAATTAGATCCAAATTTCATTCAATACACTCCATAAAGCAAAACAAACTTGCTCTGTCCTATAAAGATGACAAAAGGTTTATTAATGATGATGGCATTACTACGCTTGCCCATGGACATTGGTCATTGATGAATTTAGACCTATTCGATGAGCAGTGAGACATAAAATCCAATGAGGACACAATAATGTGATTTTTGTAATGTAAATAAAAGATTGTAATGTGAAATGGAATGCTGCTTTTGTAAATAAACAACTTACTTTGTATCTTTTTGTGTAATCCTTATACTGAAATCAATTTTATAATTTGTTGTTCTCCTGTAATGTATATATATATATATATATATACAATTGTAATGTAAAACGCAATACAAGATGTTGATTTCTGAATAAACAATTTACTTTGTATCTTTGCTGTGTATGTGTAATCATTATACCGAATTAAAATTTACAATTTGTTATTAAAGCAATGTATAATAAATATTTTTTTTTTATTTCTATTCAATTAAAAAAATATTTTAACTAAATGGTTATTGCGATGAATAGTTATACAATTTATACTCTTTGGAAAAGGCAAAGAGTTTGCTTTAAACACATAAACATAAATTTTTCCTTTCTTTTATACAAAATATATTTAAAATATCACTTATGCTTAACATACTAAGATAATTTGTTTGAAAGATGTATACTGATATTTATCTTTTAAAATGAAACTATTTCAACATAAATTAAACTAGAAAGCAGTATGAATAAAATTAACAATATAACCATATTTATAAAAAAAAAATTATTCTTTTTGCTTCAGATTTATAAAAATAAACTTTTTTAAAGCCAACAATGTATCCATCCGCTCTAAGCATTGAGATAATTTCTGACGTAGAATTCAGTCGCCGTCTTGTAGAATCAAGATCAGACAAGCTAAGACAAGAACAATCGTAAACCGTTCACACGCTGATTACGACTAAACTACGTCACATTTTTTACTGTGTATGTCTAATCATTATACCGAATTAAAATTTACAAATTATTAAAATAATATAAATGAAATATTTTTTTATTTCATTTTAATTAAGAAAATGTCGCCATCTGCTTCGCCTGCAAAATTAAATTCATGAGATTATAAACCTAAGTTTTCTTCAGGTCTGCATAGGACAATGGTTAGAGTAACTGAAAAACTATTGTCCTATGGAGACATTTTGTTCTGGGTCTGCGAGTTTGAATATGGATTTATTATTATTTTTTTTATTTGAGCGTTATTTTTTCAATCATTTTAAAATCTAATAATTAGTATATAGTTTAACCAATAGGTGGCGCCATGAGCACTTTAAACATTTCAATAAACTTTTTTTACACATTTAAAAAACAACTCAACTTAGCAGCAGGAGGGAAACAACTCAGCAGCAGGTGAAAACAACTCAACTCGAAAACCAAAACCATTGCAGGAGGGAAACAACTCAACTCCACGCAGCATCCACTTAGTATCTAGTTTAACCAATAGGTGGCGCCATGAGCACTTTAAACATTTCAATAAACTTTTTTTACACATTTAAAAAACAACTCAACTTAGCAGCAGGAGGGAAACAACTCAACTCCACGCAGCATCCACAGGAGGAAAACAACTCAACTCTGCGCCTGCGCCTTTACCGCAGAATCGGCTTTTCTTACCTACTTGTATAGTAAAATCTGGTGTATGGTGCACACTTTTAACACAAAAGATTGAATTTTATGCGTGCACGTTATATGCCAGGTATAAAAAGGAGAGCTTTAAGAAAATGTGAGCACGAAAAAAAAATTCGATTTCTACATAGATTTAAATATTGTTTATTTAAAAGAAATGGCGTTCCTTATGAACTTAAAGAGTTGCACTTCTAGATGTATACTATTTTTTACTAAAGCTTAGAATAAATGACTTTCAAACTTGACTTTTGGCTCACATATATCTCAGGTTTCTCCGTGAAAAAGGGGGTGCACATTATACAGCAAATAAACATAAAAATTAAAAATTGCTACTTGAAAGTATAAGTGCACGTTATACGATGGTATGCATGATATGCCAGATTTTACGGTAAGAACATAATTTTTCTCTACCTTTCTTTAATGAGTAAAAGCATAAAATATATTTATATTGGGTTAAATATAAAGAATCTGATATATATATACTTCATTTATTTTCATCCAAATAAACAAAACACTATAGTCACAATAAGGATGTATCATAAACTAGAAGATCAATATGTTGCGAATTAAAACTTACTCTGACTCAGCTTCTTTCTCTTTTTTTTTAAATATCAATTTAGTAAGACTTTTTAAATGGTCATAAGAGTATAGCCTTCTGCACTACGTTATAAGATGAATCCAATTTAAGCAATGTAGACCAATTATTAATAATACAAAATATCCATTAAAAATTAGTATTTAAGTAGATTTAATTTTTACATGCTATGTACCATGTCAGGGTCACGCGGTAAATTTATTATATTACTCATTGGTGACGTAATGATGTAATGGTTTAAACGAGCTGCTTGAGTATCTTGTCTTTGGCAAGGAGCCAAAAGAATGTAGTAGATAGATTTCTCTGGAATAAAATGGTGAATTGATGTTGCTCTGATGAGTTTAGTTTTTTCTTTAGTATGAATTGGGTTCACGGCTGACATTTGTGCGGGGAAACCCCAATGGATTTCGAATCGTTTCGAAGATTAAGGATTTAAAACTGTTTTGAAGATTGAGGATTTCGAATTGGTTTAAGAATAAGAATTGCGAACTGTTGTGAAGCTTGGCGACATCGAAACTGTTTTGAAGATTGTGAATTCCAGTTATATCCAACGGCTGGTAAAATGGCGTTTTTAGGAAGAGCTTTGAAGGTAGATTTGAAGTGTTTGGCAGAAGAATTAGGAGAAACTGTAACGGAAGAAATGAAAGTTTCTGCTTTAAAAAATATGATATTAGCAAGTGAAGAGTATGAAGAGGCGTTCGCGAAAGAATTACTGCACAGAATAGTAAGTGAAAGAGAAGCAATAAAGTGCCAAGAAAGAGAAAATGAAATAAAGCGTCAAGAAAGAGAAGATGAAATAAAGCGTCAAGAAAGAGAAGATGAAATAAAGCGTCAAGAAAGAGAAGATGAAATAAAGCGTCAAGAAAGAGAATATGAATTAGAAAAGTTGAGGATAGAAGCTTCGATAAGGAATAATGGTTTTAGGAGAGAGATGGACTCTCAGAATGAAGGAATACAAGAACACGTACCAGTTGGATTGCAAAATTAATGCGTACTTTTGACCCTAAAGAAGGTGATATAAGTTTTTACTTAATACTGTTTGAAAGACAAGCACGAAGAGTTCATATTAAAGAAGAAGACTGGGTTACGAATCTTGTTGGACTATTGCCGTTAGAAATGGCGAATTTGATTGCCAGGGAACCTGAGGAAAAGGCAAATGACTATGAGCATATAAAAAGTATGTTATTAAAAAGATTTAAATTGAGCCCAGAAGCATTTAAAATAAAATTTAAGAGGCATTGTAAATCGACCGAGTACACTTGGCGAGATTTTGGATTTGAGTTGGCGAACTATTTTAATGAGTGGATTTCGGGACTAAATATCTACGATTTTGACAGTCTGAAACAACTTGTCATTGTAGAACAGATGAAGGAACAAGTATCCAGGGATATACAACAACATTTTATTGATGATTGGGGTAGAATTGTCACAGTTGACGATCTTGCTGAGAAGTTAGATGATTATGAAAACGCAAGGCAATATAATCAGGCCACTAAAGCTACTTCGTCTCAACCGTATGGAAATTCCTATCGGGAAAGGCCTGGCACGTTCAATAGAAGATGTCATACATTGAGTGAAGGATATAGACAAGAATCTAACAACCGCAGTGGATACGATAAGCGAAATTCTTTCCAAAAACCAGTTACATGTTTCAATTGTGGACGAGTAGGACATTTTGCGAGATTTTGCAGGATAAGAAAGATGGGAGAGAAAAGACCGGGAGTAAAGTTGCTGAGGTAAAGGTATCTGAAGTGCAAGTGGCAGAAGTCAAAGTAGTTGAGGATGAAAGCAAAGTAGTCACAGCGAGATTCAATGGCGAAGTTTTAATGGAAAATAAGAAATGCAGCGCAGTTCATTTAAAAATGTCTGATCTCAAAATAGTAAAAATTTCTTATGGGGGAGTAGAATATGAAGCTATAGTAGATTCAGGTGCACAAATTAGCGTGTTTAAAAGCAGTGTAGTAGGGAAGGAAGTCGATTACAAAGGATATATAATGTTGCAACCTGCATTTGGTGATTGTTTAAAGGCTGAACTAAAAGAAGTGGATATTGGTTTGGTAACGAACGGGTATATTACGCCGGTAATTAAAACGGTGGTGGCAACTGTGGACAGACTGAACGCTGATATATTATTAGATACTGAAACTTATGAAGCATTATTAGAACAAGAGAGAATATACAATCCCAGATTTACAGCCGCTGTAAACTTAAGATCAGATTCCCCCAAAAAATTGTTAGATGAAAGTGTAAATACTGAGGAGGAAGAACAGGAGCCAACAATAACAGAATATGATGAGGAGAATGAAAATAACACCGAAAAATTCAAGAAACAGCAAAAGAGTTGCGATACTCTTCAAGAAGCATGGAAATTTGCTAAGCGAAAAAAAGGAGGATATGTGATAGAAAACGATATCCTGTACCATGAAGAGCTGTTGTGCGGAAATAGGATAAAACAGTTAGTGATTCCCAAAATTAGGAAGAGGAAGATACTAGAAATTGCACATGAATCAGTGTTCGGAGCACATCTAGGAGCTCACGAAAAAGAAAGTCCCTAATGAGATTCCATGGAGCAAGGAGGCTGAAAATGCTTTCAAGGAGTTGAAGACAGCACTATGTGGAATTACAGAATTGCAAGTCCCAGACATAGATAAACCGTACTACTTGCATACGGATGCATCTCAGACGGCGGTCGGATGTTGTCTAGGTCAGTCGGATGGAGAAGACAACATTCATCCCATAGCTTTCGGGAGCCAGAAACTGAATCCAAGCCAACAAAAGTGGTCAACAATTGAGAGGGAAGCGTATGCTATTATTTGGGCTCTGAAAAGATTTGAAACTTTACTGTGCGGAGCAAAGATATTCTTACTAACCGATCATAATCCCTAGTGATTCTTACTAGTGCTGCATCCCAATGTCCGAGATTACAGCGGTGGGCTTTGGCAATTCAACGCCATGACATTGAAGCAAGTCACATAAAAGGATCAAAACTAGTTAATGCAGATGCGCTATCCAGACTGTAAGTGTAAACCGTAGTTAAATAAGAACTTTTAGAAGAATTTAAGAATAATTGAACTTTAAACTTTATTTTTAGATGATTAAGTTAAGTAGTATATTTGTGTAAAATTTAATGTGTTGGTTTTTTATGTAGTGTATAATCTTAAGATAGTGCTTAAGCAGTGTTTTTTTTTTTGTGTATGTAACGTGTGACCCTTAGGTTGTTTTAGCCATATTTGATCTTCGGATCTAATATGACTCTCGGGGGGAAGGTGTCAGGGTCACGCGGTAAATTTATTATATTACTCATTGGTGACGTAATGATGTAATGGTTTAAACGAGCTGCTTGAGTATCTTGTCTTTGCAAGGAGCCAAAAGAATGTAGTAGATAGATTTCTCTGGAATAAAAATGGTGAATTGATGTTGCTCTGATGAGTTTAGTTTTTTCTTTGGTATGAATTGGGTTCACGGCTGACATACCAATTGCTCATTCTGTTATTTTCAAAAAAATTTGATTCTTTCAATATTCAAAAATGAGGGTGAAAGGAATCATAAAATAAATGTATTGAAATAGTTGACTCTTTTAAATAATTTCTTTATAAAAACTTTAAAAATATTTTCCATAAGTTTACCAATAAGCTAAAAAAGTTCTTTAAAATTTACAAGAAATTAGTCTCTTAAAAAGATTACTAATTGAAAACAGAAATTTATTTCGTAGGCTTGCCTTTTTCAAGACATGCAAAGTATTTTAAAGTTCAATATGAAAATAAAACTAAAATTATTCCAATGTAGCAAAGGAATACTTAAATTATTATTAGCCTATAAGCAAGTGCCCAAAAAATTAATATGAATCAAGTAAATTTCATTAAGATATGTGACTACCCAAAATTCGCAGTTTTGGTGAAAATTTTTAAAATTACTTTTGTGTTTTTATTTCATAGCCTATACATTTCAGATTCTAAAAACACTCTATTTTTGTTTCTACGATATCTAGAAGCAAAGTTATAGCATAATTAGTAAACTGGAGTTAGAGTTAACAAAATAAGATGCTGATCCCTACACAAAATATTTTTAAGATATCGAATTTAAATTTTCAGAACAGGTTTTATTTAGTTCTATCTGTGTTATGAATCAAAATATAATACAATTCATACATTCATTAGAATTTTGTGTAAAAGATCCTAATTGCAATTTTTCATGAAAATTTTAATAAACTCGACAATTTTTATAATCTATAAAACTTTCCAGAAAACAGCAAAAGGGTTAAAAAATTAGTTAAATATGAAGCTAAAGAGAGTTTGAGCTATAAATATGGTGAGTTTTAGAAATGTACAACTAGTAGAATATGTTTCATATTGTATTTAAATCTTTAAAAGCATTGTCTGAAGAAACTATGTTTTTTACCTTCACGGTAAAGTTCACAAATATATTTCTTTTTAAGATATTCAATTGAAATTTTCAGAAAATTTTTATTTTATTTTATTTGTATTATAGACTATAATCTCTGTGTATGTATTTATGCATTTCATTGCACATACAATTTGTGAGAAAAAAACATGTTTTTTTTAAAAAAAATTGACAGATTTCAAAAATATTATAAATTTTATCGCTCTAGGCACAGATAATGATGTTATTTTTGTGCAGGTTTAATATTATTTGAATATATTAATTAGAATTTTCAATACAAGGTTTACTGTAACTGCAATTTTTCACTAAAAATTCCCAATCTATCCAAAATAATTTAAAATTTTGTGGAATTTTATTTTAATTCCTGACTCAAGTGTAGTATAGGGGGAGGGGCTTTTGATTTGACAATTTTTCTTTGGATTTTATATAGATATTATGGTGAGATGACGAATTCATTCTGGCTTCGGGAAACCTATCGCTAAGTGAAGTAGCTTGGCGATCGATTTTGGTCACCAAAAAAATTTGACATCGCCAAGGTTATACTACACTTTAACCTTAATTCCTAGTTCTATGCACACCCTTTTTAAAGAAAAAAGTGTTTTTTTAGTTGAAAATTTATGTTTCAATAAAATGCTCCAAAGGTAGCCACATACCTTAAATTTATGTTTTTTTAAGTAATCCGTCAAAAAAAGGCAGATTTTTATCACATTTTTTCGCTAAATTCCTATAAAAGCCTTACATTAAAAACAAGGCACATACTTTTGTAAAACAAATAGGTGAAAACTTTAATTCAAAAGTCAAGAAAAAGACTGTTTTGATTTAAAGTCATAACAAAATCAAAACAATATAGTACTCATGTGTTCGTCCGCGGGTAGCGTGGTAGAAACGAAAAATAGTTCGGAAGATTTATGAGAACTAAATTTGTTGTTGAAACCCTATCTTTAAAATATGTAGAAAGTATATTACAAAAACTTTTTTAATCCTGAATATCTTTTTAATTTGTTTGATAGTGTTAATTAACCATTTTTTGAAATTTTGAGTACATGTAATGTCTCATATTTGTAAAGGCATGTGTTCAAATCTGATATAAACAAACTCATTTCAAATTGAGCATGTCCATGTGCTCATTTTTGAGTATTTCTTTTTTCTGCTTGTATGATCGAACGCATTTGCACACCTTATTCGGCAATCGCAGACGATAAACCTTTTACACTGACTTCATTAGTAAAGATGTGGACGCTACAGTAAGAGGTGCAGTGCGTACTTTGATTAATATAGTTTAAATCAGTCACGCGTGTACCGCGATGTGTTCGAAGAGAATAGAATGTCGATCCTCAGACATCAAAATCTATCCACCAATGGGAAAGAATTTTAAAGGAGACGGGAGCTTTGGTATCTCAAACTGGCAAGTATCCTTAAGTTTCCGTGAGAGAAGACACTCTTAATAGTGTGCGTGATTCATTTTGTAGAAGTCCTGATAAGTCTATTATAAAACAAGTAACGACATTCATTCCATTCTGTTCGAACACATCGCTGTACACGCGTGACTGATTTAAATTACGTTCTCTAAAGTACGCACTGAACCTTTGCAATGGCGTCCACATCTTTACTAATGAAGTCAATGTAAATAGTTTATCGTCTGCGATTGCCAAATAATGTGCGCACGTGCCGCCAATCGGACTAGACCAGGGTCAGCAACCTTTTGAGTCGGAAGAGTCAAAAATAACAATTTCCAAAATTTCAAAGTTTTTAAAGAGCCACAAAATTTTTTCTTGCCAACAATAAATAGTACTTGCATAAATAAAGTTTTCTGATAAAAAAAATTTATTTATTTATTCATAAGAAAAAATATCTATTTATTCATATATAAGTAGTGTTTTTCACAACAAATTAGATAATATATATATATATGCCTTATTAGATAATTACTTATGTATTATCTAACAAAAAATTAAAAGAATTAAACATTTACTTACAACACTAACTTGTACTTCAATAACAAACAATTGAGTAAGAAAACTCAATGGGATTGATGGCTTTGCATAGTTTTAGAAAGTTTGGATACTTTTGGCTCATAACTTGTTTTAAGTTTCAAACACGACTCTAAATATTCATTTGTTAGTTGGCATCTTACTTTACTTTTAATTATATTCATTCAAGAGAACGCTTGCTCGCACGAATATGTCAATCCGAAGATAGTCAGCACTCCAAATGCCAACTTCTTCACCTCACTGTAGCAATCTGGAAGACTATATTCCATGCGTTGAATATAAGTGCCTCAACTCACGGCATTTCTTTTAAAGCTGTCCACTTTTGCTGCGTTACGTACATACATTTCTGGATCTCCAACTCTTCCAACTTGCTTTTCAACTCTGTAAAGTTTCCACTCCACAAAGCTTTACTTTTTAAATCGATCAATTGCATTTCTAGAAATCCAGTATCAATTCCAAATGATTCAATGGGGATTTCGTTACTACATTCATGTCCATAAATTAAGGATAATGAAGTTCAGGCAAAGAAACAGACAGAAGCAAAACAAATTTGACTTATTTGTAAAGTCTATTTATTAAACAAAAGGTAAAGAGCAAAAACGATGCTATATGTTTGACATAATTAATAAAAATTGCGACTTTTACTCCCTGGAGCAAATTTAAAAAAAGAACCTATTTACAAAAAACAGTATAATATGGTTAGTGTGATGGTTAATACGGAGTATGTCTCCCGGACGATGTATTACAGGCCTTACAACGCCTACGCATGCTGAGTATCAAATTATCAATCTGATCTTACTTACTTACTCGGGAGAATCAAGCCCACCCAAGGGGTTTCGAGCTGTGAATCGACCCTCCGAGATGTAACTTTATTAAGGTAAACAAAAAAGTGTACAAAGTGGTATCGAAGGAGGGACCCTCCCACAAAATTCTTGAGAAAAGGGAGAAAAGTACAGATGGAAAACTTTACAATTTTGTATAATATTGCAAATACAAAAAAATACACACACACACAAACACAAACACCGACGCTGTCTAACTAATGAGACAGGAAAGACATGAAAAAAGTAATAAGAGAAGCGGGGAAACCCCTCCTAAAAGGGAATTCGAGAAAGGGGAGGGGAGGAAAGTGCAAGAAAAAGATAGCGGAGGTCCAGATATTTTTTTTTGTTGTATTTTGGAAAGAGCAATAATGCCGGTTCACGACGCAGCAGAGTGGGATCCTGGAAGAAGACCCAAAAGACGAGGGGGTGCCAAAGGGGAGGCATCATATCCAATAGCTTTGTACCCCAAGGCAATGAAAACAACAGAGAGGGAATGCAAACCAGTCATTCTAACAAGGAGAAAGGGGGAGGGAAGGGAGACATTGGCCAAATGACGAGATCCAGCAAATGGCCGAGAAAAGTCAAATTATTTTTTTGAAAAAAAAAAATGAAAAATGAAAAGGAATAGCAAGAGGAAAGCCAAGAAACAGGCAAAAAGAGGGCTTAAGATAGCCTATCACAAATGGATTCGGAAATCACAAAGCAAGAAATTGATTTATCGTGGATAGTGCGATTATTAGTAACAGAGTTAACCCAAGGGGAAAGAACATTTGGATTGGGATTAACAAGATGATGATCGGCAGTGAAGGGACAGTGGAAAACGTAATGGTCGGCATCCCCGGGCGACCCACAAATGCAATTTGGAGAGGAAAGAAGATTGAACCTGTGCAAGTAAGCGGGGAAAGGGCCATGATTTTAGTTAGAAAATGGACCAGATATATTGATCTTGGGGAATATTACACCACTCATCAAGCAATACCCTCCGAAGTACCGGTAGACAGGTGGAAGGGGTTGACGGGCTGCAATTCGTCGGCCAAGCATATCCACACATGCTCTATTGGATTCAAGTCCGATGAGAATGCTGGCCAAGTCATACGGGTGATATCCTCCGATTGAAGGCGTTCGTCTACAATGTTTGCACGGTGAGGACGGGCGTTGTCATCCATAAACAGAAATTCAGCACCCATGGCACCCCGAAACAAACGTACATGTTGTTCCAGAATGACATCCCGATAGATGTGGCCTGTCATCGTTACACTCTGAACACGCTGGTCAGTTCTGGAACCAAGAATATTTCCTCCCCAAGCGAGCCATCCTGCACCACCGTAACGGTGTCGTTCAATGGTGTTCTCTTGATGGTAACGAGTACCTGGCTCTCTCCATATGAAAGAACGTCGAGAATCAGACTGCAAACTAAACCTGGACTCGTCGAAAAACATCACACAAGACCATTGTTGCGGTGTCCACAATGCATGCTCTCTACTCCAGGTTAATCGCAGGCGACAGTGAGTTGCGGTAAGGGGAACACATCTGACAGGCCTACGAGCATATAGACCAATGTGCCCTAAGCGTCTGTACACGGTTTGCCTTGAAACTGTCGTACCGGTAGCTGAAGAAAGCTGCCGAGACAGGTCTGATGCTGTGCTTCGTCTGTTTCTTTTAGCAGTAACTGCCAAATACCGGTCTTCATTCGGCATTGTAACTCGGGGGCAACCTGTGCTGTAACATCTACTCACATTACCATCATCTTGGAATCGTTGCCAAAGCCTGGAGATGACACTCTGGGTGATTCCAAGTTCCTCGGATACTTCCAGCTGGGTACGTCCACATTCCAGTCGTCCGATAATTCTACCACGTAAAAAATCATCCAAATGCTTCCTTTGTGCCATAACTATGGGGTTATTGCACTGAAAGGCTTTTAAAGCGCTTGTGAACAATTTTACTTCTTTGCCACCATTCCTTATATACCCCTCTCTTACACTCTCGTCATTGTGACGTACTATCCGTGCCATCTGGTGGTTTCCTGTAATTTGCATATTCTACTTCAAGATGTGTGTGATAATTCTACAGGTGAAATTTTTATTTTAGAGTTCAATTTCTGTGTGATTCTGAATTATCCTTAATTTATGGACATGAGTGTATATATAATATCAATGTCATGCATATAAACTTTTAAGAACCATCTAAAAAACTAACGTGTGGGATTCTTAAGCTTTTTAAGACAAGCTAATGCATTACGATCGGTAAACAGTGTGAAATGAAATTTATGGAGTTTCCAACGAAATTTATATCAGAAGTATCAATGAACTTTTTCGTACGATGTTTTCATAGATAATCCACTTTTCATTTTGTGTTATTAAGCAGCTCTCGACTTTGTTCCGTAGAAACAGAGATTTGCATATGTTGATACCATCATTCGAATTCTTCTCATACGACATCCATCAATTCCTAGTTTCCGAATATGATCTCAAATGGTTTATTGAGCCGAATCGAAATTTTCCGCTGACAAAAAAGAATTTGCTCCAGAAAAAAGCAGCATATTAGTAAGGTCGAAATCACTCACTTGAAATTTTTCGAACCATCTTCTGAATGTTTTACCAGAAACTGTACCTTCAGAAACCACTTCAATTAATTTTACGCTCCCTTCTGTACCATTTCTCTTTATCGTAATTCGTACAGAATAAATACGTGATGTAAAGGAACTTCGCCAGTAACTATGGGGCATACACGATCGTGTCTCATTGAATATTAAGATGACTCTTCGTTTAAGTAAATTCGCTTGGTCAGTACGTGAGAGAAGAGTTATCTCTTCCTTCACTGTGTGTATGTGGGGGGGGGGGTCAGAAGGAAGATTAGCCATAGTCAATATAACTTCAATTTAATTTTCGATACGAACAACAAGACAAATTTTACTAAACAAAGTTAAGAGATTCAACCAAGTACTAAATATGAATAACAAAAGCGAGGCAGACGAGATACGAGAAGACTATAAATAAATTTATCACTTACGTCTAAGCAATACCTTCTAATTCATAGCGACCTAATCTAATTTGAATTCTATTTGACAAATCGTCAACTTTATTACAATATTCAACTACTAAGTATCCACACTTCACTTCACCTTGAATAGACTACTGATAACCGTAGTAGTCTAATCTATCTCCCATAATCTCTAACTCGAAAGTTTGATTTTTATATACAAGACTTAATTTACATACTCACATCATCTTCTTCGAAGGAAGGTTTTCAATAAAATAAATTTTAAAGACCCATTTTTCCGCAAGAGAATTGTTAGCTGGAAAAGTCCGAATAGACCCGTGACAGGTATACTGGTGTCCAAAATTAAGCATAATTGATAATTATGTGAATAAAGAAGAAACTGTAAATCAGAATGGCGGGAAACGTGATATGCGACTATAAAATGGTTATAAAATAAGGAAGCAAATCAAAAGAATTTTAATAATTTATTTTATTATCCAAAGTAGCAGTTTGAAAGAAAACTGAGCATAGCAAGGATTCACACTTTAAGGAAAAAATGAAAGAAAGCGTTAAATAAAATACTGATGCTGCTGTTTAATAAGGCGTGTGGTCACCTCTGATAGCCAGGTACGCTGCACAGCGATTTACCATACTTGCTATGAGATGATGAATGAGTTGTGGGCTCAAACGGCTCCAAGCTTCTTGGAGAGCTCTCTTCAGTTCTGTAACGGAGCTTGGTGGGTGCGAAAGGGCTGCAATTTGTCTCTCAAACATATACCATACATGTTCGATAGGAATTATATCAGGGGAGTTCGCAGGCCACGACATGCGCTGGATGTTTTCCGTTTCAAAGATGTCATCAATCAGCACCGCTCGGTGACATGGCGCATTACCATTCATGAATATGAAGTCAGAACCGACAGCACCTCTAAAAAAGCGAACATAAGGCTCAAGAACTTCGTCTCTGTATCTTTGAGCAGTCACAGACCCCGTGTCAAAGAAATGGAGGTCTGTGCGGCCGTCCATCATGATGCCTGCCCATACCATTACTCCCCTTGATGGAAAATGATGTATTTCCTTTATGTTTCTTGGTTCAAAACGTGTTCCACGTTCTCTCCATATCGTTACCAACCGAGAATCACTACTCAGACTAAACCGGGACTCGTCACCGAACATCACATTGGCCCACTTTCCCACACTCTAATGTTGATGTTTCAAACTCCAGTTCAAACGAGCGCGTTTATGCGCAGACGTGAGGGGAATACAAACTGCTGGTCTTCTGGCATGCAGGCTAGCATGATTGAGTCTCCTGTAAACACTTTTTTTATCGAAATTCGTATTCCTGTGGCGACTGTGAGTGCAAAACCCAGTGCTCTGGCAGTACTGCCCCTCTGACGTCGCGCACTAATTACCAGATATCGGTCTTGGCGAGGAGTTGTGACTCTTGGTCGACCTGATACTGGTTGTCGGGTAACATTTTCCGTTCTTTGAAACCTCTGCCACAGTCTTGAGATCACAGACTGGTCCTCATTCAGAATTCGAGACACTTCGGTTTGTGATCGTGAGGATTCCAGCATTCCAACGATTCTTCCTTTCGTAAACATGTCCAATTGGCGTCTTTGTGCCATCATTCACCTTGTTTGATGGTTAACAACGTTCCTTCGCCCAGCAGTTGCACGAAACTTGTTTGAACTGCCTATGCTGCGTGAATCGGTTTCTCCGCGTTCCGACCTGCGCCGGTGTTTCGCGCAGGACATATTTGACTGAAAAGTTTTGCATAAACCCAATGTTTCTTCCTCACCGAAATAATATCCGCAAGAAATTTGGAATAATTTTACGAATATTTACTCCGTGTTTTTAGCATTTTACGATTTATGCTTAACTTTTGGACACCAGTGCATGTATATATTTACAGTGATAAAAAGAAAGTCCAATGAGAAACATAATATGTGAATACTTGTTGAAACAGGACTCGCACACACACACACACGCACAAGCATGCACACACACGCACGCACACACACGTTTCTTTGGAATTCTCTTTTAAAAATGACTGAAAATCTAGTATTTCCGTAAATCCAGTAGTACCGTCGAATAGGTTGCATAAGCAACAAAAACGCTGCCTATCTGTACGATCTACTTCATGCTCTAAGTTTGATACTACTACTACCATATATATGCATTATTTGTTTAATTACATATATTTTTGTTTAAATACTTTATCACTGGCGTAGCTAGTTCTGAGTGGGCCCTGTATCAAAATTTCTTGAAAACATTTTTTGGCGTTCCCGTAATATGTTACGCTTTATTTGTTTTCCTGTGTGGGGGCCCTGTACCTTAGGAGCCTCGTATTATTGATACGGCTGATACGGCGGTATCTACGTCCCTGTACTTTATGTGCTTCAAGCACCTTTTTTTTAATTTTAAAATTTCAACGCAAAGAAAGCCTGCAAAATTTTTGCATCTATTTTTTAAAACTTCTTTTATAAATTTTAAACATCCTGTAAAAAAAAAAAAATTAAAAACATATTAAATTTAAAATTTTCATTTTAATTGTTTTTAAAGCACGTATAGGAAAATCTTTCGAAGATTGATAATTTTTTGACGTCACGAACGGTTTATTTTTATTTTACAAGTGCCTAACACTACAATAACACCTACGCCATTAGTGGAAGTGCGCTCCAATATTTTCCAACAGTAGAACTAAGACTTATTAGTGCAAGGCACATGTCCAAATGTTCAGTGGTCATAGGCTGACCAGAGTCCTACAGAGTATACAGTCCGGTGAGTCGGCGATACCAGTTCTGTAGAAATGAGGTCTCAGACAATCATGACCTGCCAAAAGTCTAAAATGAGCTACAGCATGTTTTCCAGGAGCCTCAGGAACCCAGGACGGGTTCTCGTTCCAGATTGCCCACTTCTTGTTCTTCGACATCCATTTTAAAATTACAATTAAAGGTCATTATATATAGTAAAATATCTTAAGGAATTAAAGTTTGAAATTCTTGTCAGTCTTTGGATCATAAGAGGTCACGAACGGTAAATCCATTAAAAAGTGTGTTCCATATTATACTTTAAAATTTGGTTATTTAACACAGTTGTTGAAATAATCGCTTAAAAATTATGATCTAACATATTTAATTTTTGCTCTGGGAGATTGATGAAACATTTTTAAAAGTATTCTTATTTTATGAAATATTAATTTGATCCTTTATTAGAATGCCATATGTTATGAGAGATGCTGTAAAGCTCAGAACAAGTTGGCGGTTTATTGTACACATTTTCCAAGAGGTCAATTTATTGTCCTGCAACATTCGATTGAAAAGGACGTTATCCACTTCCAGGAGAGTAAATTTACTTTCATCACAGAGCAAAGAATTCATATTCAAAACGAAGCGGCTTTGAACAAAATCTGCAAGAAATGCAATGGAAACAAATAAAATTACCATCACGATTACAGTTACAGTAATATGCATGTTTTTAAAGAAGTCGTATTTACCACTTTTCCATAATACAACCATTGAAAAAACCTGAATGGTTATTCTACAGAACGCAATAAATATTGGAAATGACATTGTGCATTCCAATTTTTTAATAACGTGAAGCATTTGTCGACATTTTTTCATCTCTACAAAAATGTTTCTGGGTGAAACATCTTTCCGGAGGTCTTTAAATGTCTTCAAAATTAGGAAACATATTAAGCAATAAATATAAAGCACAATGAAGTATATTGCAAGCGATGTATGGAATTCTCCAAGACTTATTGCAAACACTACAATTGAAAGGTGTTTAAAATCGAAAGGTATTCCGTAATTTCGACAGGAAGTATTAGCATAAAAGTTATGAGTCAGGGTCCTAGATAAAATAAAATACCACACAGGATATGATAATAGACTAACTATACAGAATAAAGTAACCATTTTTTGCTTCTTAAGGCTTAATAATTCAAATAAAAATGCGACGAGATTTATTATTTCATTCATCTTGTAAAATAAATTCCACCAAAGGACAATTGACATTGTAATGTTGATAAGATTAATGTTCTGAAAAATTCATATGTTCTTTCATTACTAATTGCACACAATACAGTTTTCAGTAAATGGAGAAATCTCATTGCGTGAAAACACAGTATCGACATGTAAATGCATACTTTCTTATTTGTTGATATTAAACCAGTCGAAGCAAATGACCATGATATTGCTTTGAAAATATATGTACGATTCAAAGCTTTGTTTTTGAATTTGTTTTTAGATTCAATTTCTTGAAGAGGCTGGAGCTCTGACTGTCTCTTGGTTTCAAATGTTCTTTTAATGAAATTATGCAGCCTATTTCAAAAGTTTTGTTTTCTGGTCGATTTGAAGAATCTGTTGATTATTATAAACTGATTATCGGATATTTGACACGAAATATTTTTACTTATCAAGGATTTCAATTAAGAAGATCAAGTGTAAGAGATTGTCAAGTGTGTGTCATTCTTATTACAGAAAAAAATTGATACAAACAGTTCATAATAAGTGCATATATATATATATATATATGGTTGTATATATCAGTAAGAAATCAATTTATAGGCATTGTCCAGCGATTTTAAAAAAACTGATAGGAATGAGTGTTTGTAAAAACATTTAAGAGTCAAAAGCACTTAGTCAAATTTAGGAGGTCTTTTCCGAAAAACTAAAGATATTATTACTATATAGAAAGGGTATACTATATATATATATATTTTTCTACTTTTCTTTAAATTTCCCTTTGGAATTGTTCAATTTCTCCTCAATTATATATCGATATTCATCTCTTTATATGCCTTCACTTTTCTATGCTTATCACTTAAGAGAAAAGTATGTCATTGATAGATGTAGCATGAATATCTTTGTACGTATTGGCATAAATAAAAAATCAATTGACAGACAATGTCCAACTTTTTGTGAAACTAATGACATAAAACTACATATTGTTCATCATTGCGTGTTAAAAACATGTAGTTAGTTTCATAATGGGATATTAGAATATTGGGATATTAGAAAAGAAATAAACAATTTTCCCATTTCTTAACGAAATTTTATAACGGTATGTTTCTAATCTCTTTGAATTATACAATTTTGGGAGAAACATTTGCTGCACAGCTTTTAACTTAGAGTTCACTTAAAGATGATGATGATCTTAGAGATGTGTGATCTAATGAATAATCTGAAATTTTTAATTGCACATTTAAAATAAAAAAGATGGGAAAAAAGGTTTTATTTCAACAGCAGTTTTACTAATTTAATTCACCTAATTTAAACTAGTATTAATTAATTATTTTTGATCCTGGATAATAAATTCAACATTATTTTCATTTACATTAATTTAGATTAATTGTTATACTCTATCTGTCCGGAAGTATCCAGACACTCCCCCGTAAGAAGTGGATCTGAAAAGTGGAGTAATTTGATGCGTAACCTAAAGCTGTAAATGAGTTGATGATAAATATCATTGTATACATCAATTAATAATAAGTAATCAATTGATAGGCAATGTCCATATTTATTTAAGCTGACAGAACTTTAATTGTTTGTAAAATTACGTATTGTTCAAGATGGCAAGTTAAAAACATTTAGTCGAATTTCAATTGCATATTCCGACAAATTTTAAATATTTGTGTTGTAGAAAAGAAATAAAATATTTTTCTTTATTATATAGAATTGTTAAAATCCCTCTCTATTTTATGTGGGTCAATATCTAAGACTGTGGCGACTTGCACAACAGTAATCCCTAAAAGGAAATTTGAGTGAACCTTTCCTAACCGATGGGGAATTCAATCAGTCTGTAAATAACTTCGGAACCCCGAAATTGGTGGGTGTGCCTACCCACAAAACAGAAATTTTTAATCAATATTTAATTGTTTGGGGGCTGTGAGTCGTAACGTCTCGTGATAGTAAATATTTAAAAACTGAAATTAAGGACTGATATTTAAACTGTAAATACGCAACCAATACGTGACAGAAGCAATGAGTAAGTCAAAAAAAGTTTAATGACTTTGATTGTAACACTATAGTCGGATGCCACCTTTGTGGGAAATGAGTTCGTGAAATTTCGGACATTCTACAGGAGCCAAAATCCACTGCGAGCGATGTAACTGAGAAGAGGAAACGTAGAGGTAATGAAATTGTTCAAAAGCAAAGTGACACGTCGTAAGAAATTAGCGAAGCCGCAGAATTCTGAAAAGGTTAGTGAAAAAAATTCTCAAATCACCGTTGGTTGATTGAGAGTTCCAAAGGGGAGAGTCCACTGAGGAGTTCCAAAGTTCATCAGGTGTTAGCGTTAACAGCAGGATTTTTCGTGGAGAGTTGAAAAACTTGTGATTCTATGGTCGTGCAGCCGCTCAGAAACCGAGCATGATTCCCCAGAATGCGAAGCGTCAACTGTTATGGCCTATGAGCATGCGGAAAAAAATGTTCTTTAGAGTGATGAACATTTCTTTACAATTTGGTTGGCCGATGCGAGCGTCTGGGTTTGGAGGATGACCAGCGAGCGCTACTTAAGTGATTGTATTGTGTATGCAGTAAAGTTTGCTCGTGGCAACATCCTGCTGTGGGGATGTTTTTAATGGTTTGATCTGGGTCTGTTAGTTCCTGTGGTTAGAAATGTGAGCTCTGAGATGTATGAGGATATTCTGGACAATGTTGCTCTCCCAAATCAAAGGCAAAAAGGAAAGGCATTTTTACTTACTCCCTTTAAACTCCTTATACAAAACTTGAAATATACTGTGAAGCAAAAAAAAAAAAAAAAGAAAAAGAAAGAAAGTATGTGCTATGACCACACGATAGAAGTGAAAACTTCAAATTTTGTAATGTTATTTCAGGTATTAGTTCGGTGAATAAAAAACAAGGGAATATTAGTATTGTCATATAAAATTATTTATTCATATGGCTGTACTCATAAAGTAATATTTTTTGCAAAATATACAATCATATTTGTGAATTAATTGTATTCTGAGAAGGAAATAATAGGTTTGTGGCTCATACTTTATAGTTACTTTATAGTTACTTACTCTAAATACTTTATAGTTTCAAAATTATTTAAGTATCTAAAATAACCCGCTATATACATTAAAAAATCTTGATACTCTTCTACACAAATATCATCTTATTTATTTTTGAATTCCCTAGGCATATTCTTTTTCAAAGTTTGTATCAACTGTTCATCCTTTGGGACAAAAAAACTAACTATTTAAGTACACAAGAAGAAAGGCTGAACCCCGGGGAAAACACCCTACCTTTTGTTACGTGATTTCTTTTTAGGGGTGTGCATGTCGCGGGCTATGGACTAAATTCATGTGACGTCACGATCACGTGAAAACTGTGTCACGTGATTACGCTGCCGTTTGTTTACTACCATCGCTAGGACTATTTTGCTATCGCAGTTTCACATTGTACTTTTAAAAATGTCTCATTTTGCTAAAATGGTTGTTCAATCAATAAATAAAAATATGATTGACGAAAAAAATCACTTTTTTTCATATACCAGGGCAAAATATCAGTGTTTTGAAAGCATGTTGAAACGTGAGGATTATAAACCATCTCCTCCCTATTTATTATGTATGCAATTACTTTGAAGAATATTTTCAATACCGACGCCAGCTTAAACCAAGCTTTATTCTCACTATTGTTGTCTTCACAAAAGAAACCTGTTCTAAAAGGATTTTGGAGAGGTGTAGACTTTCACAAACATGTAAATACTTCAAAGCAAATTTTTTATTTTAAATAAAATTATATTTAGATCATACATAAGAAAGTAAAATATGTTAGTTAACTTAAGCAAATTTTTGTTTATTTTAAATGAAGTTATATTGAGAACATATAATGTTTAATTAACTTAAGTTTTACTTATTTTATGCATTTTCAGAGTAGTAACAGAGGTACTTAAGTATTTAGTTATCTAAGATTCGAACACAATAATCTGTTTATGGATAAATCATACTATTATTTTTTATAAACTATATGTAATTCAATAAGAAGAAAAATATATTTAAGACTAAAGATAATTAAATTGAATTTCTGATAATTATTGCAACATTTCTGATGAGACATTCCCTTAATATTGTATAATAATTTTTAAAAAGTAGATCAACGTATATATTAAAGGCATTTTATACAAAGACAATTAAAAAAAAGTATTCAATTTGTCATAAAAAATTGTAATGCAAACTTTTAATATAGTTCATACTAGCATTAATAACATTAATTTGTGATCCAAGTGTCCCATACCCATGCAATTATATTTAGTATCCCAGATATAAAAGTGCAATTTCCAATAGAAAACTATTCAGTTCTGCAAAGCATTGTACTAACGAGTAAAATTACAAACACATGTTTTTTTTATGTATGTTTTTTTTTCTTTCAGGAAAGTTACAATTTTTTGCAATTTTTTTTTCTATACTTAATATAACAAGGTTTTTAAGCATTCTGTACACATGCATGACTGAAGGTAACTCTTTATTAATTTTAATGCGCTTAAAGAGCACTTGCTATAGTGACTGCAACTTAAAGAAAAGTATTAAAACAGTTAATACATGTAGAAATAACTCATTATAATCATTTAGTTAATTATTAGCCCTGATTATGTACTTTATATGTAATTAAATAACTCATAATAATGTATAATCACATTACAATGAATATATCCTGAAAATTATATGTTAATATGAATCATTGCTTTAACTAAAAAATGAAATAGTATTTCTTTTATTACTTTAGACAATCATTTCTAAAAAAAATTTCAAACATTTTTAAAGAATAATTACTAAGTAAATCAGACAGTCAAAGATGGAGAATGTTATTTTATTAGAAACATTTCAAATATCTTTAAATGCTCCATAATATTGTAAAACACATACATATATATAAAGTATTTATATGCAATACATTGTAAAAATAAAATTCATTTTCATTCAGTAACTGTTCCACAGTAAAATAAAATATTCATTCGAATTTTAAGTGTAGGTAGGTAAACTTGATGTAAATATAGTGTTAAAAAAATTCATTTTCATGACAGGATAAATACCATATCAACTCTAATATTTTATGTACAAAAAAAAAGGGGGGGGGGGAAGGCGATGGAAAAAAATACACTTTCACCAAAAAATAATTATCTACATTTATCTAAAACTTTCATATTACCGAAAATCTATATACACAGGCTTCAAGAAACAAACGTTTTTGCAAGTTTAAAATGTACTTCAAAAAAAATAATAATAATAAGATAACAACAAATCATCAAATTAAATTTGATCATTTCTAAAAATTGTTGCCTTTTGCGATGGTATCATTCCCCTTAAGAATATTTTATTTTAATTTAAAGAAAGAAATGACATCAATTTTTAACAGTAAATAATAATTATTAATAATTTAGAAATCAATAATTTGTGAAATGTAAAAATCAAAGAAAAATTTATTTAATTTTTGTAAACATTCCTTTCACAAATTATCATCAAATTGTTTTTCTTCAGAATAAATATTTTCTCTTGACTTTGAATTATGAATTAAAATTATAAACAGACATTTTTTTATATTATATACACTTAACTGACTCTATTTGATAATAATAGTGAGTTCTTTTTAAGGAAACGATACAATTGTTATTCGATAGTCAAACAGTTTCAAGTTTTTTAAAAGAAGTTGTATTGGTCCTATATACTGTAAGCCATTCTTGCGCAAAAATATATAATTAATAACTACTAAATTAATTAAGAATTAAAATATCTATTAGCTGTGTACCAAGTGCTAGGATCCCAACCTAAATAAATATACCAGCTAACACTATTTAAAGCAGACGAATACCTAATTAGATAAATAAATCAGAATAAAGCAAAAATTATATCAAAGAGTTGTTGAGAGTTTTTCCTAACAAATATATACACTAGAATAATGAATAAAATACAATGATATCATATATTTTAATTAGATAAATTAAAGCTAAAGAATATCAACAACTTGCATATTGGATTCTACCACAGTATTGAAAAGCACGTGCAATTGTTGCCCAATTTGTCACGTGATTACTCGCTTGGTGCCAGTCAGTCGCGAATTTCCCCCATTGAATCTTGACAGATCCTGTCCAAACCAGATTTCCGACGAAAGACGAAAAATGCCGAATGAGCGTTACATTCCCGAGCGTCATGTTTCGTTCAAGTTCTCTCTTCAGCAAAACGCGCCAAAAGCAGTTTTCACTTCAATAAATAAATAAGTAAATTTTTCGAAGATCCGTAGCTTTTATTAAGCCGCACACATTAAATCGCTTTTAATGCTTCATTTCAAACCTTTAAAAAATTTTCTTATTTAATCTAATTATTTTAATAACCATTTATCAATTATGACGTTAGTTATTTAATTTTCGATTTGTAAGGGTGATGAAATATTTTCAACAGTATTCTTATATTAATAAATATTTATTTGATCTTTTATTAAGATGCCATACGTGATGAGAGATGCCGTGAAGCTCAATACCAGTTTGCGGTTGATTGTACACATTTCCAAGCAGTCAGTTTACTGTCTTCCAACATTCGATTGTAAAGAACGTTATCTACTTTTAAGAGCTTGAATCTACTTTCATCACAAAGCAAATAATTTATATTAATAAAGAAGCGGCGTTGCACCCAATCAGCAAGAAATGCGATGACAACAAACAAAAATATCATCAGGATTACAGTTACAGTAACATGCATGTTTTTAAAGAAGTTATATTTGCCACTTTTAAATAATACGACCATTGAAAAAACTTGAATAGTTATTCTGCAGAATGCGATAAATATTGGAAAAGTCATAGTGTATTCCAGTTTTATAATAATGTGAAGCATTTGTCGACATTTTTTCATCTCTTCAAAAATATGTCTGGGAGAAACATCTTTCCGGAATTTTTTAAATGTTTCCAAAATTAGAAAACATAATAGACAATAAATATAAAGCACAATGAAGTATACTGCAAACGATGTATGAAATTCTCCTACATTTATTGCGAACACTATTACTGAAAGGTATTTGAAATCGAAAGGTATTCCGTAATTTTGACAGGAAGCATTAGCATTCAATTTACGAGTCAAGATCCTAGATAAAATAAAAAACCACCCTGGATATAATAATACACTAACGATACAGAATAAAGTAGCTATTTTTTGTTTGTTAAGGCTTGACATGCTGAATGATTTTTCGACGAGGTTCAGTATATCAGTCATTTTGTGAAACAAATTCCACCAAAGTACAATGGTCATTACGCCATTAATAAGATTAATTTTATGAAATTCATGCACTTTTTCATTATCAATTTCACACAGTATAATTTTAAATACATGTAAAAATCTGAATGTGTGAAAACTCAGTATCGACACACAAATCCATAATTTATTATTCTTTGTAATTAATCCTATTGAAGCAAATATCCACGAAATCGCTGTGAAAATAAATGAACGATTGAAATTTTCGTTATTGAATTTGTTTTTAGATTCACTGCTCTGAAGAGACTGGAGCGCTGACTGTCCTTTAAATTCATATGTCAAATGCTTATTAATGAATTTATACATTTCAAAATTTTTGTTATCTACTGGATTTGAAGATGCCGTTGGCTATTACGTACTGATTATACGAAACTCGACACGAAATATTTTCACTTATCGAAGATTTAAATTAAGCGGAGTTCGGCAGCAGAATTAATGAATATATTGTGGTATTATTGAAAAGAATTGAGGCAAAACGTTCATAATAAGTTTAAATTACTTTATATATCAGGTATCAATAAGAAATTAATTTGTTTGCATTGTCTAGTTTGTTTTAAGAAACTGATAGAACTGAGTTTCTGTAAGAGGCAACGTATTGTTCACCATCGCGTATCTAAATATTTAATCAAATTTCTAATACATTTTCCGTAGAATTTAAGAAATTACAGAAAAGAAAGTATATATTTTATTCTTTTATTTTTGTTGAACTTTGTTATTGAAAGTGTTCTATAATCGATATGAATAATAATAATAATACCCTGTATTTTTTATATTGATATTTATCTCTGCTTTTATATCTTTACTTATTGTATACTTATCACTTAAGAGAATTGTTGTATGTATGCCATTCATAGTCGGTGCATAAATTTCATTATATATATATATTGGATATCAATAAAAAATCATTTTATAAGGAAACTTCCAACTTTTTGTAAAACTAATGGAATTGAATAAAAGCGCACGTGTTCACCATTCCGTGTCAAAAACATGCAATCAGATTTAAAAATGTATTTTCCATAAAATTCAACATATTGGTAGAGCAGAGAAGAAATAATACAAATTTCCATTTTTAAAGAAGTTTCTTAAAAAAGTCTTAAAGAAGACTGAACGGCTTAAATTATATAATTTAAGAAAAAAAAATTCAAAGCTTTAATTTTAAAATTCTATTGAATATGATGCTGTCAGAAACCTGATTGAAATTATTTGCCCATTTATTTAAAAAAAGCGTAAAAATTACCATTTAAACAGTAGCCTTATTAACTTAATTCACATAATTTATATTAGCACGGACTAGCTCTTTTTGATTCTAGATAAGAAATTCAACATTCTGTACCATGTGCATTAAGTTTCGGATATTAGCTCCATTTTTATAAAATGTTTATTTCAATTTATCCAAACGGAACCTGACATGTACATGGGAAATAAACATATTTATAAAAGTATACGCCTTTCCTTCATCTGATTTTAATTTTGTCTGTTTACAAATATTTTTCTTTTTATGTTAAAGGCTGTAAGTGATAATTTTATTATGTGCAACGATTTTTCACGTATAATGATGTGAATTTAATTATATACACAGTATGCCCACCAAAGTCCTTTACCACCCTTTTAATTTTGGAACTCCTGCTGCTATTTTCATAAAAGTGGTGTCTATAAAGTAGACATGAGGTACTGAATAAGACTACATGCGGCGCCACCTGGTGGAAAACTGCGAAGTTAGCATTCCTATCTCGAAAACGGAACGAGGTAGGAAAAAAGAAATGCTCTACAAAGTTGAAAAGCATCATCGATTTAGTAAAAAAAACACCCTGTGGATATTAATGCAAAGAAAAGAACGATTAAAACACGCGCTTGTTTTTTCGTGATTTTCTACACTGTGATATGAGAAAAAAATCTGAGGTAAAAAAATCGTTCTAACATATAACTTTATTTAAGATGTTTAAGCTTCTCACCGTCAGCTGCAATGCCCATTTGAATCCTCATTTGAATGTCATGCTTCACACGCTGGAGCATAGATCGTGACACGTTGGCAAAAGCGGCTTTAAGCGTCCTTTAAGGGCTTGCAATGTTTGTGTAGGTACACCTGCTGTTTCAGAAATGTCCACCGAAAAGAGTTCAGTAAAGTCAGATCAGGTGAACATGGATGCCAATCTTTGATACCACCATACTAAATTATTTGGGTTCCGACTTCCTTGACGACGTACTGCTTTACAGGAGATGTCTATTGAGCAGGCACACCATCATTTTGAAACCATAGATTCGTAAGATTAAACAACGGTAAGCTCTCCACAAGATCGGGTATTACGTTCTGCAGCAATTGTACATATCGTACACCCGTTAACGTGCCATCGAAAAATACTAGGCCAGTCAGCTTGTTGTTGTTAATTACACAGCAAACGTTAACAGTATTTGATGTCAAACGTCGGTAAAACATCTAGGATTTGCCAGTGTCCAGTAATGGATGCTTTGCCTAATTAAAAAACCATTCCGTGCGAAAAGCGCGCCTCATCCGTCCACACTATATCTACCAAAATTTTTTGCTGTATCTCTGTCTAATTCGTGATGAAGTTGTACGAAATTCTTCTTCCGTTCAAGTTTCGTGATCTCCCAGTTTAGGAAATCATAAAAATAATAATAATAACAAATGCGCATTTTAAACGTTCTATTCATTGCATTAATGTCCCCAAAGTGTCTTTGAATACTGAATCAATGGTGCTCTACAACTTTGTAGATCAACTTTTTTCCTCTTATCTCGTTCCGAAGTTAAGAAGATGCCAAGGGATTTTAGTGGGCATACTGTATACAAGTTGTCCCGAAATTCAACGTCAAGCGCTCTCGAGGTGAAGAGAAAGTCAAATCAATTTTAAGAAAAATTTTAAAAAAATTACCTATCAATTGGATAAGCGATGTCTAGAATATTTTTGAAAACGTGAAGAATTGACACCTTCCATCACACATCATTAGGTGTTGCACAATTTCACAAATTTACACTGATTTTTTCCCTAACATCACCTTAAACAGCCGTGCTATTAATCACAATCACAAGTGTAGCAGAAAACATTGTTGGTTCGCTAAATCAAAGTAGTTTGTTTTAGTCAGAATTTGAGAAAATGACAGGTCATTAACTCTCCAATAAAAAGAAAAATATTGCATACAATGCCAGGCATGCTCCTCAAAAAATGGTTCATTAATTAAAGATTCAAAATGGTACAACACTTCATACTCTTCTATATCCATAACAAATCTGGACATTTTTTTTACAATAGGACCCTTTTCAAGAATTAGATCTTAAGTAGTTAATTTAAAAATAATACTGAAAACATTTTTATAATGCTTTAAAGCTGTGGTCCCCAAAACCTTGGCCGCCCAAGGAACAGTAAATTATTTCTATTTTATTCACTGTGATGAATTTCTCTCGCATCTTTTCATGGGAATTACTTTATATTCCTTGTTAAATAACTTTATTTTCATTTTTTGATGTAACTGTATTTTATTCTAAGGATTCATTCAAATACAGTTAAATTAAAATTATTAAGTCAAAACAATTTAAAATATTAACAACCAACGTCAAACTCTCTGCAGGCCAATGTCAAATTTTAAAATAATGTCCGGTTTGCGGAGGTAAAAAGGTTGGGGAATATTGCTTTAATGTATATTAAATGTTCGAAATGCTATAAACTTTAAAAGTGAAGAGTAAGGGAAATAATCTTATAATTTATATACCTGACACGAGGAGACTTGTTAAAGAGGTTGTCTGGAAGTATTACCTGGTATCTAGTCATGTGGACTAGGAGAGATAATTCTGGAGGATGCATTCAAGATCCCTTCAAATGCATCCACTTGTGACGACGGCAATGTCAAGCCTAGAATTCAGAAAAAGCAGAGGATTGATATAAATATTGTAGATTAGTCTAGATGGTTTCGGCCCTGAAAGAAAAGATGTTTGTGACATCAAACATAATAGGGATACCCGAACGATTTTTATTTGAATATTTTTGAATATGAAATATATTTTGTGTCACATTAAAATGAAAATACAATTAAACCTTTCAAATTTCATAATAAAATATTCAACACGGCACAAGTAACAAATAAATAAAATATAAACAACATTAAATAATGAATTACCAATAAAATATTTATGGTAAACCTTTTATCAATGTGAAAGCTAAGTATATAAATAATATATTGCATGTTTTCTTTTCATGTAATTTATCTGCCATGCTTTAAATGTGAGGAATATTTTAAATGTAAAAAGTGTAGAAAAATGAATCAGTTGTAATATTTTAGTACCTTTTACAATATAAAAACAAGTTATTGCTATTGTATTTTGATAATTATGTTTGTTATGAAACTATTTTATCCTTTCAGTTCTGTTGAAATTTCTATGAATAAAAAGATATGTTTCTGTTTTTGAAACCGAGTATCAAATTCCTTCAAAGCACTTGCATTTCAAAAAAGTATTATTATAATAGATTTCAGACAGTGCATTGTAAATAAATCAAGATCAATTAAAACTTTTGTGACCTCGAAAATAAAAAAAAAGTTACATTAAAGCCGTTAATCTAATTCCGTTCCAAAAATAATTAAATTAAAAATATATCAAGGTTTCCATTCAGTAAAAAAATAAAAAATATGCTAACACACCGAATTATATTTTTTTAAATAGACATACGTGTTATCCGTAAAACAAAGGCAAATTATGCAAATGAATCACACAAGTATTCTAATCAAGATGAATTTTTTTCTGTTTATTATGATGAATTTGATATATAGAAAAATACATTTTCAAACTGCATTCATTTATAATATAACTAGCTGTTACCCGCACGCTTCGCTGGGAATTTCATGATGTTTTATAAATTTTTACTGCTTATATATATGTATAAATTATTGATATCTAAGTCCTGCATTAAGAATTCGATTGTATTGAAAAATATACTTATACCTGTAACTGTCGCCTGTTGATAAAAAAAAGGGGCAGAACTCATCTAATTTGTGTTTTCTAAAAATCTCTAAAATTGAAGCATAGAATGATGTTTGCTCTTTCGTAACCCAAAAACCAAGTGGATTCCCGCAAAACCAATTTTCGGTGGATCTCTACTTCGTAAATTGAACATGCAAGCCAAATTTCAAGTCTAAATCTAACAGAAAAAAAAACAAAAGTTTTACTATCAATATCCCCGTAATCCCGTTGAGAGCCGTTTTCCAAAATAACCGCTCTTAGCGGATTTCAACTCAACAAAAGAAAAATGCAAACCAAATTTCATTATTATAGTCCTTGTAGCTCGAAAAAAGTAATTTTTTTCGTCAATACGTCCCAGTAACCCCCTGCACCCCCTCCAGAACTTGATTTGCTTAAAATACATTCTTAGTGGATCCCTATTCAATAAAAGAAACATGCTTAACAAATTTCAAGTATATGGGTCTAACAATTAAAAACATGAATTTTTTTCTGTAACTCCTCTTGACCTCTCGCAACCCTCCTTGGGGGTCAATTTTCATTTTACTCTTTGTTAGAGGAACTCTATTCCATGAAAGGAACATGCCTACCAATTTTCAAGCAGGATGATCAAATAGTTTAAAATGGAAATATTTATCAATTACGCCTCTTAATCTCCCGAAATTAAACTTGGTAGTTCATATTCGCGAAACCCATTTTGTAGCGATTCTCTACTTTACGAAAGGAATCTGCTTATCAAATTTCAAGACTGTACGTCTAATAGTTTAAAAAGGGGGATAATTATCTATAACGCCAATTGGGCTCCCCGCAACGCCACTTCTGGGTCTGTTTTCACAAAACCAATTTTGTAGGGGAATTGCACACTATGAAAGGAATCTGCTTAGCAAAATTTGAAGACTGTGCGTCCAATAAATTAAAAATGCAAAAAAAAAATATCAATAACGCCCCTTGAACCCCCGCAACGCGGCCTAGGGGTCGATTTTCACAAAACACATTTTGTAGTGTATCTCTATCCTATGAGAGGAATCTGCTTACCAAATTTCAAACTGTGCGTCTAATAGTTTAAAAATAGAAATAATTATTTATATCTGCCCTTAACACCCCGCAACACCCCTTGGGGGTCAATTTTTCCCAAACCTGTTTTGTAGCGGATATTTACTCCATGAAAGAAACATTCCTACCAATTTTCAAGCAGGGAGGTGAAGTAGTTTAAAAACGAAAATATTTATCTAGTACGCCACTAAATCCCCCGCAACGCCATTTAGAGGTCTGTTTTCACAAAACCTTCTTATAGCTGATCTCTACTCTATAAAAGAAATCTACTTATCAAATATAAAGACTGTGCGTCTAATAGTTTAAAACTGGAAATAATTATCTATAACGCCCCTTAAGTCCCAACGCCAATTGAGGGCAATTTTCACGAAACCCATTTTGTAGCGTATCTCTACCCTATGAGAGGAATCTACTTACTAAGTTTCAAGACTGTACGTCTAATAACTGAAAAATCGGAATTTCTAACGCCCCGTAAACCTTGCCCCCGCAAACAATTGCTGCTAATTTGAAATTACAAACAGACACTTCAATTTTATTTATTTGTATAAATATAGATTGGGATTATAATAACTATTGTTTAAATATGACTAAAAATGTAAATAAAATAAAAGAAAGGATTAAAACTAACCGTAAAACTTATCAATTTTTTGTTTCTTGCATTGCTTTTTGCTTATGAAGCCTTGATTTATTATTTTTAAAAGTGCATCCGAAACAGCCGATGCTCTACTTAACTGAACAGTGAGATAACTATCATAAAAAAAATTATGGCACGTGTCAGCGTATTATCATGTGCGCGTAACACTATTATGTCTCATGAAGAGCATCGGTCGCCAGTAACAAAAACAACGACTTCATTAGCTCAGCTTGGCGTTCAATTTGGCGTTCATCTTGGCATTCAGTTTCACGTTCACCCGTATAGTTTCCGTTCCCGTAAGAATATGGGAATAAAATATAGCCTATGTTACTCCCCGTTAATGTAGCTTTCCATTAGTGAAAGAATTATTAAAATCGCACCAGCCGTTTCCGAGATTAGCCGGAACAAACAGACAGACAGACAAAAATTTTAAAAATTGTTTTTTTGTTATGAGTGCCGTGTATACTTTTAGTGCATTAAGTAAAAAGCTGCTAATTTGAAATTACAAACAGACACTTCAATTTTATTTATTTGTATAGATGAATAAAATTCTTTCATTTCCCATTCAAAAATGCATAAGGTAGATCTTTTAATGCATGTTTTCTTGTAACTTTTTCCTAGTATAAAGAAAATATCTCAAATTTTATAATTTTACTAGCCGTTACCCTCCCACTTCGCTGGGTATTTCATGATGTTTTATAAATATATCTGTTTATATTCTGACAGACAGACAGACAAAAATTTTAAAAATTGTTTTTTGTTATGAGTACCGTATATACTTTTAGTGCATTAAGTAAAAAGCTGCTAATTTGAAATTACAAACAGACACTTCAATTTTATTTATTTGTATAGATATAGATTGGGATTATAATAACCATTGTTTAATTATGACTAAAAATGTAAATAAAAAAAAGAAAGGATTAAAACTAACCGTAAAACTTATCAATTTTTTGTTTCTTGCATTGCTTTTTACTTATGAAGCCTTGATTTATTATTTTTAAAAGTACATCCGAAACAGCCGATGCTCTACTTAACTGAACAGTGAGATAACTATCATAAAAAAAATTATGGCACGTGTCAGCGTATTATCATGTGCGCGTAACACTGTTATGTCTCATGAAGAGCATCGGTCGCCAGTAACCAAAACAACGACTTCATTAGCTCAGCTTGGCGTTCAATTTGGCGTTCATCTTGGCATTCAGTTTCACGTTCACCCGTATAGTTTCCGTTCCCGTAAGAATACGGGAATAAAATATAGCCTATGTTACTCCCCGTTAATGTAGCTTTCCATTAGTGAAAGAAATTTTAAAATCGCACCAGCCGTTTCCGAGATTAGCCGGAACAAACAGACAGACAGACAGACAGACAGACAGACAGACAGACAAAAATTTTAAAAATTGGTTTTTTGTTATGAGTACCGTATATACTTTTAGTGCATTAAGTAAAAAGCTGCTAATTTGAAATTACAAACAGACACTTCAATTTTATTTATTTGTATAGATAAATTAATCACTCTACGATGAATAAATGCAAAATATACAAGGGATACAAAGAACCGTTTAATACCTGATAATGTAAACAGAAGTCGAAATCCTTTATTGAAAAAAAAAGATGTTTTTTTATAAAAAAATAAAAATGTATCGTTGTTATGGAAACGAGATCACAATGTTTATACTTTTGACTAGGCCGTAAAATATTTCATTGACATCTTGCACACAGAATCCATTTTTTAAAAAAAGAAATCGACTCATCGTAGAATCAAATTAAACAGAGATTAGGGGACTGAAAAAGAACTTGAGAACACAGTTAATTCAGAAATTATCATAAGAGTTATTAATTTAAAATGTCGTTTCAGTCCCTATCAAAAAATATTCCAATACCTAACTCAAAAAAACATAACCAGTCTCCTCTATTCAGATTCGTTGTAATGAGTTTCGCCTCAATAGGAATAGTTGCCACAAATAATAAACTATGGATCTACGTATCTGTAATTGTGTTTCATGCGGTGAGAATTTTCCACGTTACAAAAATTATACATTGCTTAACTACCATCGAAGATACGTTCCAAGAATCTTATAAGATGATATTTGTAAATAACGTACTAATCATCGTTTCTTTGGTGGAATTTGTTTATAAAAAGAGCTCAACTGCTCAATTTTGCTGAGAGTTTGATCCGGAAATTGAATACTAAATTCCAGAAAAGAGTAATAATGATATCTACACTAAGTGTTTTGTTCGATCCTACTTGGATGCTTGCTTTACAGATAATTATGGAACAAAAATATTTATTTAAAACATCCAATGTTAATACATGTAAAAACTATTGGATACCTTCCAATTTCATGGTATTAATAATGAAAGTTTTAATTGTATACATGGGAAATGGTGTGTTTTTAGTTGCCTCTTATTATTATTGCATAATTTGTGCTCTCATTCTGGAATTATTTGGGAAGTTTTCTGTATCGGTGTCATCTAAGAATGCTCCAATGGAATGGAAGAGATGCCAAAAAATGCTCCAGAGCATTAACAGTTTGGAACACATCATGTCATTTGCAGTGTTCATCATTTTTTTGAAAATAGGCGCACACTCCTTTTATCATATACTAGCGTGGAAGACACTAAAAAGTAACTTCATTAAAAATATCTTTCAAGGAGTATTCACTCTTCAAGCTATAGTCTGTTTTGTGATTATATTTTTTCTAGCTGATCTTGTTCAGAGTCGCTCAGCTATTTACGTGGATCGAGTATTTCAAAATGAAAATAGCTTGAGACAATTGCAAGTAGACAAAATGGAGTATAAGAGAATGATAAAAAACAGTAAATTAACTGTGTGGAATATTTGCATCATAAACAGAAGCATTGTATTAACTTTCGCAGCATTTTTAATTTCATACGGTGTTCTTTTGTATAATCAAGTAAATAGTTGAATTTTCTCCAGTTGTTTGCATTTAACTCAAATATGAGGATTTATATCTTTTTTTAATTATTTCTAAGATTTAAGCAAAGTTTCACTTTCTGATTTTTGAGTTTATTAAAAAATTAAATAATGCTTATTGGTTTTAATTGATAAAAAGTAACGGACAATAATTATATTCTCCTATGCTTATAAATCGTTTTATTCAGAATTTAAATTTGCAAATAAAGTAAAAGATGTGTTACTTACCTTTAGTTAAGTCTTTTATGTAGAACAATATGTTAACATGTTTTCAATTTAAAGTTTTGTAAAATTAATTAAATTCACGTGATTTATTATAAGGAGGATAATTCTGTTAGTATTTCAAAATGGTTTTTGCGATACATCTTTTGACACTATTTTGAAATTGCGAAAGTATATATTTTCCCCCTAATTGTTAAATTTACTCGGCGGTACTCTCTCTGATCGGGAAATGAATTTTATCAAAATAACATGTTACATTTCTTAATTAAACAGATTTTCTGAAATGTAATTCTGAATCAAATTTGTCTGCTCAAGATGTGTAATATTAAAAGAGTAGAACAATTTCTTAAAGTATAAGCAAAGTTAACTTAGATCAAGTTTGTCCGATTGACGCTTATTAAAGCATATATAACAGTATGAACCAATTTTTGGTTTAGATTCTATTTTCGTCCACCACGGGTTCTCTTGGAAATTTTTTTTGTCCCCAAGCTGGGTGATAAGTCAGTCTAGCCAGCTACTCTTCATTAGCTTTAAAACTAGAGATTGTTTAGTTACCCTGACTTAGCTACGAATAGTAATTACTAATTGGTAATTAGCTGTGTTTAATTATTAATTGATAATGACGTTCGAAAACCGGTTGCTGTTCAGAATTAGTCTAATGGAAGGCATATTAGGTTCTTTTAAAAAATTTTTGGAAGCAAAAAGGGCCAAATATAAAAATATTGAATCCAGGAAGGTTTAATTGCTGTGAGGCCGCGGTGGCCGAATGTTCTAGGCATCGGATCATGGCTAGCGTGTCATGAGTTCGATCCTAGAACCACTGAAGATCCGCCGTGTAGGGGCGATGCACGTTAAATCTGTCGAGATCTCAAACGTCCTCCCGTTGGTGTGGTGTGGTAGTTAGGAGAGGGGGTGCCAGCTCAGGTGTCGTCCGCGTCATTTGACCATGGTTCAAAATTACGCTGACCGTCGCCAAAAGCCCTCGTGTTGCTAATCAGTGCGACGTTAATATTCTCTCACTCACTTAATGGCTGTGAAGTATGAATGTATTTGAAATGTGGAAATAGCATGCTTTTTCGAGAAAGGATGAATGGAAATACCATTCGAATGCAGGAGAGAATTCGTATGATGTGTGTGAGAGCAAGGAAAGGTGGTAATTTTAGAATGTTTTTAATATCTTTGCTAAGAAGCTAAATTTTAGAATTTTTTGTCGCCCATCCGGTATGGTGGTTAGCAACGCTGACTGCTGTGCCGTAGGGCCTGGGTTCGAATCCCGGAGAAGACATGAATGTTTGTAAATGTATAATGCCTTCGTGGCATGGGGGTACTCTAAATAGCCATTGAGCCGCAAGTCCTTTCGTGAGTTTGATGGAATGGGAAAAGAGGAGGAAAGCCCCTGACCCTTCCCAGAGTGTCCTTCCTCAAAATTGGGGTGATCGTACTGTCACCTGCATGGTGCTCAAAGTTACGGCTAACGACAGGCGTACAATATAGCCCGATGTCGTGATGAATTTCGGGGGGCCTCGATCTGACTACGTCAGGCAAGTGACATTAACAACAACAACAGATTTTTTTTCTTAAAAATTTCTATTTTTAACATCGGTTTCTTCTTTTCAAAATGTTCTTAAATTCTTTTTTTTCCACAAGTTTTAAAATTTCCATTTCCCATTAATTGTTTTTTTTAGTAATATCTAGACAGTTACAAATGACGCGTATGTTGTATCAGTAGTGATATTTTTAGCAATTTCTTTAACATAATTGTAAATAAAAGAAGTTGAATTATTGAAGACTCTAATATGTTAGTATCCCTAGTGTAATTACATATATCAATACTAATGAAATTAAACTATTCTCACTGTTTTGAAAATAACAGCTCGAGTGAGTAAGTGAATATTTACGTCACCCTGTTCAGCTACTCGAGGGCTTTTGGAGACGGTCCTTGTAATTTTGAACCATGGTTAAGGGACGAGGACGACACTTGACCATCACCCCTTCTTCTAACTACCACAACACACCAACGGGAGGACGTTAGAGCTCTTGATAGATTTAACGACAGACCCTCTACATGGCGGGTCTTTAGCAGTACTAGTCTCGATCTAATAAAAGCTCGAAAGTAATGAACAAAAATACGAATGCAAAATCAAAGTCGCTACATAACTCTAATTTAAGTAAAATAATTTTAGTAAATAACTGAAATTTAACTGCCTTTGCAGCAGAATCATATGTGCTAGTAGGATGAAATGTTTACCGAACTCCTATCTTCTATTTTTAATATTACATCCAAATCAATTAACATTCAAATTAAAAAAAAATAGATAGAAATTGTTATTGCCAGATCTGCATTTTCAAAATTGCAAATAATGATGCAAAAATTAAATTGTCTGAACTACCGATTATATTTTCACCGATATCTTAGCAACTTGATTAAAGATGGGACATATTTTGTACAAAATTTCTTAACCCTTTAGCCGTTATGAACGCGATGAGCGTGTTCATCTCAGTCCGCTTGAATTTTGCACTCTATCAAACGTTATAAACGCGTGTATCGCGTTTTTGAGTAGTATATATAGTTTCTTTTACTAATACATGACAGCACTAGACTGAATGCATATATTTTGGGAACACATTTTTTTAAATTCAAGTTTGAATTCCGCATAATAACCGCATAATCATACCTTTAAGTTTGAAATATTCAATTATTTTAATACGATGATGTGGATGATGAAACTCCACATGCTTTTTTAGTTTAACTGGATTAAAGCTAATCTTCATGACTGATTGTTTCACACTCAACACACAGTCCACTGAGCTTATTTCTCGTCCAAGGGAAACCAAATGCTAAATAATTGTCACTTTACTAGGAACTTTTTTTTCCATTTTGACGAACAAATATTTGGATGAAGGAAGTGATGGAAATACCCGCACATCATTTATTATTCAGATTTGCTGTTACAGTATCAGTAGTGTAATTTACCATAGTTAAAGTTGACTGGAGTTTATTTTTTTTCTATTAACCAGTTATTAAACATTTGACCATGATGAGAACTATATTAATTAAATTGAAAATATGCATAAAATTTCATCAAAAAGTGAAGCACAAAAAATGTCGCAGAGAGTTCATAGAAATGAATCGGAAGTGAGTTTTTATTAACGTCGCCCTTTGAAGCTACTCTTGGGCTTTTGGTGACGGACGTCGTAATTTTAAACCGAAGTCAAGCGATGAGAGCGATAATTTACTTGTATCCCACTCTCCCAAATTTCACACCTAATCCAACGTAAAAGCTTTGAGGCAGATTAACCTGCGGCAGTCCCTAAACACGGTGGCTCTTCAGTGGTAATACAGACTCGAACACGCGACGCGACAATAAAAAAAATATTTTTAAGTTCATTGGATTATACAAATTTAAAATAACTTAAATTTCCAACGGATAAACCGGCCCTAATTGTATATATTATAAAGGGATTCCCATTACATATATATGCATCAGTAATGTATGCAAGTGGTGCTTAAAAAATATTGCCGGAACAATATTATTCATTTAAAAGTCTCCATGCTTTGAATATCTTTGTCAAAACAGCTTTTGAGATTAAATAATTATGAAGCGATATAAAAATAAAATTGGTTTTTCACATAAGATCAGGAAATGCAAGTATACTGATAACTTAAATGCAAGCAATATACAATTACAGTTTTGTATCTTACAAATTGTGTTTAATTTAAAAAAGTTT
Source organism: Trichonephila clavata (assembly GCA_019973975.1). Classification (NCBI taxonomy): domain Eukaryota; kingdom Metazoa; phylum Arthropoda; class Arachnida; order Araneae; family Nephilidae; genus Trichonephila; species Trichonephila clavata. Next base: position 39,862 of record BMAO01031007.1, read on the forward strand.
TTTTAAATTTTATTTCTAATGGGGCTTTGAATGAGCATTTGACCATTGCAGACCTAGTACATTCCCTGGGAACTGATATCTCTTTTACTCTAGTATCATATAAGTGGTATACCAATCGCCGCAAGTAATTTTGAAGCCAAGTAGTTTCCCCAGAGAGAGGTACCTGAGCATTGACGATGCAAAACAGTACTGGGAATTTAAATTTTGCCGAAAGCACCCAAATCTAGCAGGCACTCAAGGGCTTTCTGCATGCTGCTTAATCATACAACATGGACATTGTCGATTTTTTTGCATCATGAAAATCCACCGACTTGTCCCGGATAAAATAGATAAACTTGGGTGTACAAAGCCAGCGCCAAATCAACTACGACACTCAGCCAACTTTAGAGAAAAGGTTTATAGAGATATTTTCATACATTTATTTAACAAGAAATTTTTTTTTAGTTTCCATGTTGGTTTAGTTCATAATTAAAAAAGTTAATATAGTTTAACATTTGAGGAATTACTGTAAACGCCATTTCGGCTTTATTTCTTGGACTTATCATTTGACTATTTTTTGGAGAGTTCGGTACAATTTCGTGAATGCTTGTGTTTATAAATATATATAAGATAAATCCAAATATTTATAAGTTTAAGCCTGACGCATTTCATTTTTTGTGATCGTGTCGAAAAATATCGCTTTTTTACTAGCAAGTACATTTCAGTACTTTTATATTTTTATAGAAGATAGAAAAGAAGTAAAAAAAAAGTCGTAGCGTAACGTAAGAGGTTCATGGTACGAAAAAAGCATAAAACGTTGTGTATTTAATTTCAGTAAAATGTATAATATTATTAAAACCACCAATAGATTACGAAAGAAAAATTGATGCAATTGAGTTCTAAAAGGAGTCGTGCTAGAAAATTCCATAAGTACATAAGAAATACCTTTCCAAAATGAAATGAGTGGTATTTTGCTTCCTTCTTTGTATACCTATTTTTAAAATTTTATTATTATGCGGAATTTTCATTTGTAAATTGTTACTCGCAAGCTTAGTTAAGGGTACTCATTAAGACATTTAAATAATTTCTATGGGGTGCCTGCAACCGATTCAACCATAATGTTTAAAGAATAACTACCAAAATTGTATTCAATGAATACTATGAATAATACTATATTGCTATGAATTAAGAAGTAATACTTTTTTTTTGGTGGAAAATTGCATGAAAAGTCTTCTAGTTGACGTGGCTTCGATTAAGGGAATCATATATGCGGCAATAATATTAAGGTTTTAAATCATAAAAAAGGACAATTTCGTGTTCAAGTTTTCGAAATAATACTTGAAAGACAGATTGGAATAGAAAGTGCTGTTTTAAACTATTAATTCCGGAGTAAGAAATATGAATTGGCATTTGATATTGTTCAAAGTTTTTAACTGATTTTCAGATATTATGGGACAAAAATAAAAAATTCAGAAAAGCCATTGCTAAAATAACCGATTCTAGAACTGAACTTAAATACTCGTTACTTATAAAACATAAAGCTAAGTAAGTGCAAAGATTCTATAATTAATATTATTGTTAAATCTGTAATATTTTAACTTCCACCTATATATAAGAGCAGCATAAAGAAAAAAAGTCAGAATATTCATCATATAATGGCATTATGGTTCAGGGATTCATCAAAGCTTACAGTCACGTCATGACTATGCGATACTTCTAGAAAGATATAAAGACAAACGGGAATATTCAAGATAATGCTTGGGAATAACAAACTTAAACTTTTAAAAAACTTGAAAAACATTTGACATTTTTGCAGTATGCTTCTAAGCATTACATGTCAGACGCTATTTTAAATCGTTTATATCCATGCAAGCGTGTTTCAAATTTTAAAATTGTTTTCATCACTTATCGCTTTTTTTTATTGAAACTGTTTACACGTACATCCCTTGATTGACATTTTGAACAAAAGTATGTAGTATTTTTATTATTACAGGAAAAAGCGGAGAGATCAAAGTCAGTACGCTAATGGTAAGCACAAGTTTCTGATAGTTCAAAAACTGTAAATTTGAATCTAAATAGTGTAAAAAATCATGTGTTTGATAACCTAGATGCTGAGGGTGGAATCATCAGGGCATTATATTCTTTACAGCTCGACTTGATACTTTCTCAGATGCAGTCAATTCTCAAATTTTATTCTTCATTCATGGTTAAAAACAAAGCTTACAGTCACGTCATGACTATGCGATACTTCTAGAAAGATATAAAGACAAACGGGAATATTCAAGATAATGCTTGGGAATAACAAACTTAAACTTTTAAAAAACTTGAAAAACATTTGACATTTTTGCAGTATGCTTCTAAGCATTACATGTCAGACGCTATTTTAAATCGTTTATATCCATTTACTTCTAGATTATTACAGAAAAAGCGAGAGATCAAGTCAGTACGCTAATGGTAAGCACAAGTTTCTGATAGTTCAAAACTGTAAATTTGAATCTAAATAGTGTAAAAAATCATGTGTTTGATAACCTAGATGCTGAGGGTGGAATTCATCAGGGCATTAATATTCTTTACAGCTCGACTTGATACTTTCTCAGATGCAGTCAATTCTCAAATTTTATTCTTCATTCATGGTTAAAAATTAGATAATTTTACAATAATTATCTATGTTAAGTTACTGGGAAGTTAAGAAACAAAAAATGGAAAGAGATTTTAATCTCAGAAATTATTTTTTCGTAAGAATTCACAATCGTACATCTTGAAGTCAAAAGGGATAAATCGGAATTCCTATTTAAAATGACTGAAGGAAAATTGCTTGACGTACCATATATTTGAATGTACTAAGCTTCATTTAATAAGTTTGCTTCTACTACAACCTACTACAGGCATTATCTACTTTCTTGACATCCAATATTTCGATAATAATTCTATTTACTTCCCGTACCTTGTGTTTACTTCTGTACTTTCAATGTTAATAAACTATGACACATTTTTACAGGTTCTCTTTAAATTCTTTACACCAATGTTGAGAATAACGTAGAACAAAAATTAATACATATTAAAAATTTCAAAAATTTGAACAGTTCAAATATTTTTGAAACTTTTCTTGTAAAATCTTCGAAATTTGCCAGTTTATTTTTAACCCAATTATAAATCGGTTTTAATGTTCCATTCCAAATCCCTTTTTAAATTTGGATATTTAAAGAATTATTTAAATAGATATTCATAAATTATGATAAAATATATTTAATTTCTACTTTGTAAGCATAATGTATAATTTTTTAAATTCAGAAGTTTCTTATTTTATTAAACATCTATTTGATCCGTTATTAAAATACTATATGTTGCAAGAGATGCCATGAAAGTCAGTACGAGTTTACGATTTATCACAGACATGTCCAAGCGTTAATTTATTATCCTTGCAACATTCGACTATAAAGGACACTGTCCACTTTCAATAGCTTAAATCTGCTTTCATCACAAAGTAAAGCATTAATATTCATCAGGAAGCGATCGTTGAACCATATCTGCAAGAAATGCGATAACAACAAACAAAACTATCATCTCGATAACTGTTATAGAAATATGCAAACTTCTAAATATATCTCGGGCCTTTTTTCCAATGTAAAACCAATACGAAGGCTTGAAAAAAAAATTGGGAAGGACATTGCATATTCCAATCGCTTAATAACGTGAAGCATCTGTTGACATTTTTCCATTTCTACAAAAATATATCTAAGCGAAATGTTTTCCCGAAGTTTTTTAAATGATTCCAAGATTAGGAAGCATATTAAGCAATAAATATAAGAACAACTGAAGTATACGGCAAACATTGTATGCATCTCTACAATATCTACTGCAAAACTGCCATGGAATGAATTTAAAATCGAAAGGTATTCCGAAATTTTCACAGACTCTTATAGCATAAAATTGACGTTTAAATATCTTTAAAAAAATAAAAAACCATAAAGGGTATGATAATACACTAATGATACGAATAGAGTAATTATTTTTTGTTTCTTAAGGCTTGATACGCTCAATAAGTAATCTACTAGATTTAATATTTGTTCCATTTTATAAAAAATTCCACAAAGGATTACAGTTAGCACGCTGTTAATAAGGTGAATTTTCTGAAATTCATGCATGTTTTCGCTATTAATTGCACAAAATACAACCTTTAATAAAGGAAAAAATCTAGTTACATGAAAACTGAATATCGACGTGTAAATCCACAATTTCTTATTTGTTCTGACTAATCCAGTTGATGCAAATATCCATGATATTGCTGTCATAATGATTCAAAGATTCAAATTTGCTTTATGAAGTTCGTCTTTAGTTTCACTGCCCTGAAAAGACTGGAGTTGTGTCCGTCTATTTGATACGTCTATGAAATGTCTTTTAATTCAATTATGCAACATTTCAAATGGTTTCTTCTGACACTTTTAAACACACTTAAATTAAATTCGACACAGAATACGGTTACTTTTCGAGATTTTAAGTCAAAATGAGATCACCCGCTGCTTTGCGGAACATTTTCTGAGTGAAGAATAGATGCATGAAGAGAATTTCGGTAAACCATTCTTAATATGTGTATAAATATCTTTCTATATATGATTCAGGTATCAATAAGAAATCAGTTTACAGCCAATGTCCATAACTTTTTGAAACCTATAAGAACCGAGAGTTTGTAAAGCTGTGAATGTTTTACCATTTCATGTTAAAAACATTTAATCATATTTCAAAATGCATTTTTCCAGAAAATTAATCGTATTGGTACTGTAGAAAAGAAATAAAACCATTTTTCTAAAATTTTATAATGAAAATAATCTATTTTTACAACCCTCTTATATGTGTATAAATCTATACTTTTTGTTGAAGTGATTTAATGTATGTTATCAATTTTGATTTCATTTTTTCAAAATCAGTCTCAGAGTAGCTAATAGCTGTAAAAATAATAATCAGTCCATAAGTACCATTGGTACTAATAAAGTATCAGGTATCAAGACGAAATAATTTATAAGCAATATTTCTGTTTTTTTAAAAAAATTTATAAAGTTTAGTTTTTTTTGAATTACGAATGTTCCTCCCATTGCGTGTCAAAAACTTTTAGTCAGGTTACAAAGTGCTTTTTAGAAATATTCATAATAATAGTATCAGAAAAGAAATTTAAAGGAATCTATTTTTATTGAAATGATTTATTGGATTTGTTTAAATCCCTTACTTTTATATCAGTTCGATAAAAAAAAATTATTTCTCTAAGCCCATAATTTTAAAATCCATTAATAGAAAACTTTCAGAAGACTGTAGTATAATTTTAGTACTGTACTGAACTCAATAGCACACATTGAATTAAAATAGGATTTTATTTAGTTTTTAAATTAAAAATTGCATTCTAAAGCAACGAGAGACCTATTGACAATAGGCCTCGTAATTTTGAACCTCGTTCAAGTGACGATGACGACACCGGAGCTAACACGTGTGTTTCCAACGTTCCATAAGACGCCAATTTAAGGATTTTGAACCTAGACAGATTTAATGACCTTAAACTCTCTACATGGTGGAACTTCATTCACTCTAGGACTCTAATCTGTGACTCGACAGCCATGAGCTTGCAGCTATGATAGTTTGGCTACTGCGAACTCATTAAGAAAAGAAATAAATTATTATCTCTTTAGCATTTTTAGTAATCTAATGAGCATAATGTGGGATTTAGGAAGAACAACAAATTTGTTTAGGTAACATATTTAATTGTTTAATGTTTCAATATCTCATGGTAGGGAAAGCGTGAGATGAGCCATTTGGATAGCGAAATGAGGGTACCTTAATGACTGGTGTTACCACAAGTGAGCTTGGAGACGTGCATTCAAATTGTGGTACAGCTACCCAATGTCAGTTTGTAGGATGAAGTTCCTTGCATATTGCATTTGGTAAGTCAATACGAAGATGGTTAATGCTAGTTGTTTCATACAAGGATGTCCCATTCCTGCTCTACTTGTGGCAGATATGGTGATCTTGCAAGCCAAGACAACGCTTCGACACTCTGTAGAGTCTATTGGCCTACAACAAAGGTATGAGGGCACACCTTATTTTGTTGACCCTCCCTCCCAAATGCTGTTTATAAAGGTCAGATCAACAGGTTGATTCACCAGACTGACGTACAAGTTTGCAGTCAAGATGCTTAAAATAACAACGAGAGTGCTCCGGTTGTCTTATGAGGGTATAGATACAGATCCTCAGATCATAACTCCAGGTATAGGTACAGTATATCCAGGCCGCAGGCAGGTTGGTTGCAGTCATTTACCCGTCCTTCTTCTAATCAGCACGCGACCATCATTGGCTCCAAATAGAACCAGATTTCATCAAAAGCACATTAGATCTCCACTCCTTTCTCCATTGAGCCCTAGCTTGACACAACTGAGGCTGCAATCTGAAGTGATTTGGAAATTGGGAAACGCACACTACAGTACATCGGGCTCGAAGCTTTCTTCGAAGTAACCAATTTGTGACAGTTCTTGGTGTCACAGCGCTGCCAAATGTAGTTTGATTTATAGCTGCAAACGCAGTACAATACGCTACAGTCCTACACAATGGTCGTTCCTCTCAGTACCGACACGGAATGGGTACTGAGAAAAATCAACACGCGCCCTTGCCTACTGCTACTGACAATCAAAGTGGATATATTTCTTTTAAGGTCTTTCTGCAATATCGCGCAAAGAAAACCTACATTTTCTTAGATGTATAACAAGACCTCTTTCACAAACTCGAGGAGATGTTGCTAATGACTTATTCGTCTTCTTAAAGGTATTATTGATAAACTTCAACTTAATACATCAAATTCACTGATAAATAATACTCATACTCTTCACAGCACGTATTTAAAACAAACCTGATTTTCATGTACATAGTGTTTGTCGAGAACGAAGTCAAAGAGCTGGTTACTTTTGTAGTTCAACCTGAGTAGTCTTGAGAGCGCCTTCTTTTTTGGGTTTATGTTTTTCTTTTAGTCTGTGTAGCAGAGTAGTAGTTGTGTCTTTGTCATAGAACTCGGAATGTGTAAGTGTTTTTTAATTTCTTATTTCATTAAATCCTTTTTGGATCATACAAAGAGCTCCCATTCCTAAGAGTTAGAGTGCTTATGCTAGAATATAATCGAACTTCAGCTTAAGCTCACCCCGGGATTTATAAACTTTGGAGACAACGAAGAAGAATTTTTCCCCGTTAGATTTAAAATCATGAACTATTTAATAGTGGTTTTACTGGTTAACCACTAACGCTCCTGACGCGATACTTGAATCGACATCATCTTTTAGATGCTTAAACACGCTTACAAAATTTCGTGTATCTAGCAAAAATCCTTTTAGGTATTGGAATTTTTTTCATTTCTGTATTTAAAAAATTATTTTCATTAAAACTTCATTTTAAAAAAACGAAAAAGTAACATGGGATTTTTCTATGATGTTTTTATAGAAGTTTTTTAAACTACCATCAAGAGAGCAAAAATCTACTAAAATCAAGAGAGAATTGTTTCTATCGCTGTTTTAGCACCATAAAAACTTCACTTCATGTGTTTAACTGTTTTATATAATAAGAAACATAGTCTTGAATTCCCCAGACAGTTTCTCAAAATAAGAATCCGATACTTATATTAAATATGCAGTAATTGTATCAAATCTGCCTTAACCGGCTTTAAATCAGTGTTTCTCAAACTGTGGGGCATGCCGCCTGGGAGCACGATAACCCTATTTTGGGGGCGAGCATATCAAAAAGTTGAAAGTGAAAAATTTAAAATAATTATAAATAATAAGCAAAACACAAACTACATGATAACATAATAAAAAATTAAATATATAGTTACACTGATATAGTTATAAATGTATAAGTACTGTGCAATGTATTTGATAATTAATCTATCAATACTCAATGAAAAACAAGTTTAATAATTACTATGGACTCCCATGGGCTTGCCATATACAAAATTATGTACAAAATTCAATCCTTATCTTAAAAATTCGTATGGTTTATAATCATAGTCGTATTGTAGCTTTAGCTCGTCAAAGTACATTATTATTGCATTCAATACATTGTTATTGTATGGGGATGGGTGCTATGAAAATTATGAATGAAAACTGTGTTGCAAATATTGAAAATGTGAGAATCACTGCTTTAAATGACTCTTAGATGCGCACAGTGACTTCAATCGACCTTATAGTCTTTTTCATGTATTATTTCCTATTGAAAATATTACTCGGCAAGATTGTTTATAACATTTCGCAAAACGGTAAATAATGATTTATCAGAAGCGCAAGTATTTCTTAAATATTTTTATAAAAAAATTCTTTTTTTAAAATTTTATAAAATAATTTCACAATATTTTAAATATTGCATTTGATTTTTTCAAAGGTTTCTCATGGTAATCGATATTTAACAGCTTTTTTTGGTTAACAACTGCACAACTTTGTTATTAACAGCTGCACAAGGGGCAACTTCGGGGAAGAACCTAACAATTTGAACCAAATGACGAGGACTACACCTGAGCTGGCAACCCCGTCTTCTAACACAACGTCACACCGCACCAACGGGAGGACGTTTGAGATTCGACATACTTAACGTGCATTGGCCTTTCTACAAGATAGACTGTATGATAAGGAGAAGTGATGTGTTTTATTTAATTATAAGACACAAAATGGTTAAATTGAATTGCCATACATTTCGCTATTCTGGTAAGACGATAGCTGAATATAAAAAGACATGAAAAATCGGGTTTATCTTATAGGGTAAATAAAAAAATATATATACTGAAATTTACATCAATTTATAAACAAATAAGGAATGAATATTGTAAATATATCAGAAATAAATTTGGGGTTTCTAAAAGTAATTTTTTTAAAAAGACTACTAAATTTAAAATAAATAGGTGTGCTAAATGAATACATGGTGATACTTGAAAATCAGTTAAAAATTAATTTTAGAGGATAAACAGATAAACTTAATTGCAATAATGTTTACATGCCCAACACATCGGTTGTTAGAGAAGATAAGTCATCTATAAAAATAAGATTGGTTGCTGTTGCTAATGCACTTGATCAGCAGTGCGAGAACGAAACCCACGAAATTCCTCATGGCAAAGTGATAAATTGTTCACCTGTCGTTAGCCGTAACTTTGAGCATCATGCAGGTGACAGTACGATTTGTCTTGATTCTACCCTAATTTTGAGAGAGAACATCCTGGGGGTCAAGGCCTCCCACCTCCATTTTCCTTCCACCAACCTCACCAGAGGACTTGCGGCTCGATGCCTATTTAGAGTATTCCTACGTCGCGAAAGCACCATACATTTATAAACATCCGTGCCTTCTCCGGGATTCAAACCCAAGCCCTAAGCTACAGCAGTCAGCGTTTCTAACCACTTTGTCGGATGGGTGGCTAAAATATGATTGGTTTTCGATGTGTAGGAGGTACAATGACACCTCGGATATCACAGAGGAATGCCGGGTCACAAATGCCCTAGTTGCGAGCTATGTTGTAAAGAAGAGAAAAAGAATAGAAACGCGGCAACACATTAATGTGACAGAAAACATTTTATTGAAAGTATTACAGTTATTTAATTATTTCTAAAGCAATAAATATTCAATGTATTTGTAAGAAAAGGCGCCATGGGAGGACATATCTTAATGTGATTTCCAGCAACATTTACTCTGTTGCATAAATGAGATCGAGAACACTTATGGAATTTTGGACAAGAGGTGCACTTAAATCTTCAAAAGAAGTGACTAAAATATTTCTGTATTCTATTACACAAGCCTTAAGGTTAATAAAAGAGGAAAAAAACTTTTGCATGCAAAGTCAACCAAAAAATCAGTTTTAACTATTAATGTAAACATACAATTCTAGAATAAAGCACTTAACGGTACTATTGGTACAGAAAAATTCACAAAATTATGAAATATTCACGAAAGTTGTTCTTGTATTGAGCCACAGAAACAAAAAAATATCTCCATAGCTCTTAGTTTCTGAAGAAATGTGAAATATTCTTTGGAAATAAAACTTGCATTCAGATCAAGTACAAAATACTACAAGGAGCTCAAGAGTCCTGATCGCGACCACTACCAGAGCCCTCCCTTTGAGCGCAAGCGTATGTATGTACAGTCGGACCTCTATTTAACGATGTCGCTAAATCCCGATAAAAAAAGTTTATTATGTAAAAATTCGTTAGAGATTCCTCATTCAACCGTAAAGTGTTCTTGGTTCAGGGAGAAATTTGCAAAATACAGAAATTCGCAATATAGTCTCGGAGGTCAGATTGCAATTATCTACGTTAGAGCTGGAGGGGGAAAGATCTGCTAGCGGTCGCGATCAGCGCTTATGGTGCTCCAAGTAATATTAATAGTTACTCTCTTTTTTTATGCTCTTTGATAGTTTTAATGTCTTGTTTCACTTACAAATTGGCTCTTCTGTCTGAAAAGTTCTCCGGCCCGTGGTCAGCTAGATCACAATAACTTGCTTAAATTTAGGCGTTCATTTACTATTGAAATAGTTATTGAGGTTGTCCAACCAGTTTTAATACTGGTTCAGATTCAATTCGTCGACTACGGAGAGAGACATTCTCGCTTCATTGGATATTCAGCTTCCGAGAAACATTTCCTTTGGGGATTTCAGATAAGTGCAATTTGATTTCTGATCCTCCACTCGTACATTGAATTAGCTTATAAATTCAATGAAATGTTAGATTATTAATTGTGTTAGTGATTATTTCTTATTCTTTCGTATCATGTTGACTATTCTTAGTACTTGTATCTCGTCGAGTTCCAATCATAATCTTATAAACATGGAACTCAAGAAGTTAAAACTATTTTAGGTGGACCGAATTCTCCTAAAATCTTCGAAAAGGGGATAGTTTAGGTTGCGAATCCTCGCCTCGAGCCTTCGCAACTTGTATTCTTTTAATTAATTATTTTCTATTTCTCCGTTGCAGTTGAGTGACAACGCACTTTGTATCGCTAGAAACCACGAGATAAGATTTGTTATTAGTCAGTTGTCAATAAAGCTTCTATTTGTATTCTACGGCTTTCTCGAGCTCGTTATTTACGTATGGATTTTCTTCTTTGACCTTCTATAAGAACTAATTGAATTTTCCTATGAACTAGATGAACCAAAGGACTCTCAAAATCTTCTCGGTCCGATGTGAATTGAGGTAAGCTTGACTATTTTATAATTCGAAATTAAGCTTAAGACATAATTACTGAAAGTTTATCTTTAAGACTCACGTTAAATCGCTTTAAATGTTTAATTTGATCTCTCTCTCTCTTTTTAAAATCTGACAAATTACATAAGTTATTTAAATAACTATTCAGATCACACACACACACACACACACACACACACACACACACACACACACACACACACACACACACACCACACACACACACACACACACACACACATAAGGTATTTAATTTTGTTTTGTAAGTGTGATTAATTATTTTTAGAGTCCGAGTATAATTATTTTACAAAGCTTTTATTTGATCCATTATTAAAATACTATATGTTGCAAGAGATGCTATGAAAGTTAGTACAAGTTTACGGTTTATCGCACACATGTCCCAAGCGGTCAATTTGTTGTCTTGCAACATTCGTTTGTAAATGACGTTATCTACTTCTAATAGCTTGAATCTACTTTCATCACAAAGCAAAGAATTTATATACATGAGGAAGCGACGTTGAACCAAATCAGCAAGAAATGCGATGAAAACGAACAAGAATATCATCTCTATAACAATAATAGAAGTATTCATATTTCTAATTATGTCATTCGAGCCCTTTTTCCACAGTAAAACAATTGAAAAAGGCCTGAAGAGTTATTTTGCAAAACGCAAGAAATATTGGAAATGACATTGTATATTCCAGTTTCTTAATAAAGCGAAGCATCTGTTGACAATTTTTCATCTCTGCAAAAATACATCTGGGTGAAATATCTTTCCGAGGTTTTGGAAATGATTCCAAAATTAAGAAACATATTAAACAATATATACAGAGTACACTGAATAATATGGCAAACGTTGAATGCATAACTCCAATATCTAACACAAAAACTGTTATTGACATGAATTTGAAATCGAAAGGTAATCCGTGATTTTGACAGGAACTTGTAACGTAAAAACTACGACTCCAGATCTTCGTAAAAATAAAATTCCACACAGGATTTAATAATATACTAACGATACAAAATAAAGTAATTATTTTTCGTTTCTTTAGACTTAAAAAAGTCAATAAGAATTCGACAAGGCTCAGTATTTCATTCATTTTGTAAAACAGATTCCACCAAAGGACAATGGTCATCGCGTTGTTAATAAGATTAATTTTACGAAAATCATACATTTTTTCACTACTTATACAGAATATAATTTTCAATAGAGGAAAAAATCTCATTGCGTGAAAACTCATTATTGACAGGAAAACACATAATTTTTTATTCGTAGTAATTAATCCAGTGGATGCAAATATCCATGATATTATTGTTAAAATAAAAGAACGATTACAATTTTCATTTTTTAATTCGTCTCTTGATTCACTACTCTGAATAAATTGGAGCTCTGACTGTCTCTTTGATATACGTGTGAAATACCTTTTAATGAAGTTGAGAAACATTTCATAGCTTTTGTTTCCCAAGTGATTCGAAGCTCCCTTTGATTATAAATGAACTGAGTTAAATTCGACACTGCATATGGTTACTTATTAAAAGTTTCAAATGAAGGATTCAGCCGTGTTACAGAACATTTTCTAAGTCATGGTTTCCGCTTAAGAGAATTGATGTAACTCATTCGTAATCAAAACAGAAGTGTCATTGTACGGGACAAGAAGAAATCAATTTATATGAAATGCCCTGTTTTAATATAACTGTGGTTACAGAGAACTTGTTAAGTTACACATATTTCACCGGTGCGTTTGAAAAACATTTATCCAGAATTTTAAATGGTGTATTATCTAAAAATTTCGTGATATTGGTGCTGTAGAACAGAAATAAAACATCGTTTTTCTTCTTTCTTTTTTTACGAAATCTTATATTGGAGTTGCTCGAATTTCTTCTTTAAATAATAATATCTCATATAATTTCGCAATAAAAATTTGTTTTTCAATGCTTATAAAGTAAAAGTTCATTAAACATGACATTTTCAGGAGATTATAATCTAATGGAAATACTGAAAATGTTGCATATTTATTAAAAGGATGAAAAAGTTTATAATCTCAAAAGCACAGCGTTACTAACAAAATTTACATAACATAAAGTAGGAAGAAGTAACTCTTTTAATAAAACGTAAGTATGTAATTTATATAACATTATTATTGGTAGATTACAGATCATATCTCAAATGTTACACATAATTTTATTTCCGTTTGATTAAGAATACGAAAACAATTGAATCTGACATTTTTGCATGACTCATTAATAAATTAATGCAAAACAGGAGCACACGCATTCGTCTTTTTTTTTTGTAGGAAACTTATTCACTTTATTTTTCAGACTGTATGCATAATTTTATTTCATGTATAATGATCTTTCACATATAATATGAGCTGAATTTTATTTGATGTATAATTTTGAGAACCCCAATAACAGCAAATAAAAATATTTCATATGTATATATAAAAATTTATATCATTTTATACTGAAGCAAAATAATAGCACACATGAAACTTAATTTAACTACACAAGTTATTTTGATAAAATATTAACAGGGGAAAAATAAGTTAAAGTACGTTTCCCCCTAAAAACATAACAACAACTTAGTTACAATGATTCACATTTGTTTTGATTATAATGGTTGTCATTCAACACATACTTGCAATTTTGATTTCAAATTCAAATAAATATTAAAGACCGACTTGCAGTTTTGTTCATATATATTATAATAAATTATTTTGCTAGTACTCTTAAAATAGAAATACATCACATGGAACACATCACATACATATATAGAATCACGTCGTATAAGTTTTTGGAATGAATACAGTGCTCAAAAAATTAAGGAAGCCCGTAGTTTTAACTAAATTGCGTAAATATTTCTAATGATAATTAACCTGGAACAAAAAATCCACAGTTTTAAGTGTAGCAGAAAAAGAAAAAAAAAATCTTTTGCAAATCTTCGTTCATGACGAAAAATTAAAATAAATAAATAAATTAGATACGGGCAGAAATTGCGATTTTAAAGACACTTCTTTCTTTTTCTCTATCGCAGTTATATCTGTAAATGTTTTGAGGAAATGCAATTTGAAGTGTTTGAATAATGTGATTTACCAGATTCATGGCTTATAGAAAGAATTATTAGGAGACATGAAATTGAGGAAACTCTAAGAAGAGTGTACGAACTCTGTTGGAGTTGCTAGAAATGCCATTCCAAATTTGTGAAACGGATTCAAAGAAAATAATAAATTTTCAATTAGAAAGATAATCCATATGCCATCACAGTAATTGATGGCCATTATCTCATTTTAACAGCTCTTCGAGGAAGAGCAGGCAATGGTATTTATAAGAAAAGACAGTTGACCACAAAAAAGTCAAGTTAAAGAGGCTTTATCAGGATGATCTCTATTCGCATACACAAATAATGCGTATTCCGTTTAATCAAAGACGCCGTGCAATTCAAAGAAGGTGAGTTGCTGAACATCAGGATTAAATGTAAGATAATTGAATCATTGTGAGTTGTTTACTATCGAGTTTCGATTAGGAACACTTGACGTGATCTGACATGCTGGTAAAGGGGCCCTTGTATTAATCTTAAGTTAATTCATGAAAGATCACAGTAAGAACGAGGTGGGTTGATGGCACGGGCTGGAATCATAATAGGTGGACGTACGAATCTACATATTATTTGAAACGTCAATTAGACTCCCAAAGGTAAACGCGCAAGAGTTACTAAGACGTCATGTTGTACCTTATGCTGCAATTATTGTACATTTCTTTCTCTAAACGCATGGAAATGCTAAACCTCATTCAGCTCGACTTAAGGAGAATAAATTTGAAGTTTATATAACATAGCAATTGAGTGTGGCTAGCACGCTCTTCTGAGTTAAATCCGATCAAGTATGTTTGAGGCACACTCTGATGATACATTGCAGCGATACCAATACCTCCGTGTCGTGTTCGGAACTCAAAAATTGTACTTCGTGAAGAGTGAAAGAGAATTCCTCAAAATCTTATCAATAGCATCATCCCATATGTGAAAAACAAGTGCGTGGCAGTCGTAACACATGGGCTGAAAAGTCCCGGGCCTAACACATAGATGGCGCTAGTTTTATTGCAGTCACCTTTTTTTCAGTTAATACTAACCTTCAAAATACAGCTGTTATATATATATATATATATATATATATATATATATATAATATATATATATATATATATATATAAAGTTTCATGATATTCTATTCATTAGTATGTGAGTTATTCTGCTAAGAGTGACGCTACTTTTGTTATTTTCAGAACAATGGATCAAAAACAATTTCGTGTTTTAATTTTACACTGCTTCTTGATGGGAAAAAATACCGTTCAAGCGAAGCAATGCGACTACTGGCTGTTCGCAGACCTGAAAAAAATGCTCGCCGGTAAGATTTCGCACGAATGAAGAGGCTATCGCTGAAACGGAGGCCTATTTTGAGGCAAAAGATAAATCGTTCTACAAAAGTGGTATTGAAATGTTAGAGCGGCGCTGGAATGATTGCGTTGCTCTTGATGGAGATTACGTTGATGAATAAAGCTAATTTTGAACCAAAAAACTGAGTTTTCTTTGTTAGGCCCGGGACTTTTCAGCCCATGTGTTAACTCTTTGAGGAAATTTCACACCACATTAAATGTCCTTTATCCTTTTCAAACAAAAGGTTTTTTATTTTATTTTCATATGAATCAACTAATGATTATCTGAGGTAGTTTTGATGTTCTTCCTATCGTTTCAACGAATTATAGCTTCTATGGAATTTATATATGTGCCTCTTTCTCTTTTGTGTGTGCAATAAGTCTTCTTTCCTGGATTGCATTTTAATGCATGCATATCTACGATTCATGCGTATGCATGATTGTCTCATATAATATTCTTCTTTTCTGTTCTTGCACCCTCAATTTTTTTGAGCAGTGTAATTAATATTAGTAAAAATATACAAATTATAGAATATATTATATGTAAAATTATTTCTAAGTTATACGTCATTCGAGTGTTTGAATTGGACCTAAGAAGAGAAAGGTTGTCTATATATACAATGCAGATTATCTTTCCAGTTATCTATTTGGATGTAATCAAGAGTAATGAAGATATGTCATCGATGGGGGCAGAATAGAACGATTGACCGACGGTAGCTTAGCTCCGGATTCTATCTACTACTAGCAATATCTACTTTTTTATAGCGCTTATTTCGTGAATTACTTAATATGCGTCATATATCTTGTATTTTACTTTTGTAATTTCAATACAATTAAAGTTTCGCATATTTTTGCTGCTCTCTTTAAGCTCCTTATATAAACTTAAACATACTGCAGTGTAAAACTAAATTTCTAAAATTGCAATCAATTATTAAAATTTTTGAGCTGCATCTCTTTTTTAATTTTTTTCTAGGGAAATATTAGAAGAAAGTTTTTGCTACGGGGTGTGAAAAATATGTTAAATCCCTTTAAATGTTTAATTTCGAATTTTCCAATAAATAAAATATTGTAAAAATTGTAGATAATTGTTGAAATAAATATTAATAAATTATCATTAAAATATATTTTCCTTTTGCTTTAAACTAGTTATAAAATACTCTTCTTGGGACATAGTATTCTTGTTTTAATGTAGATTATTTTGTTTACTTATTATTAGGCCATATAGTAAGAGAGATACTGTAAAAGAAAGAATAAAAATTTGCGGTTAATTATACACATGCCCAAAACGGTTAATTTATTGTCTTGCAACATTCCATTGTAAGGCATTTTATCTACTTCTAAGAACTTAAATCTACTTTTATCTCAAAACAAAGAATTTACATTAATAAAAAAGCGACTTTGAACAAAATCAGCAAAAAATGAGATGACAACAATCAAAAATAACATCTCAATTACCTTTATAATTATACTCATTCTTGTAATAAAAAAAGTCATACATATCTATTTTCCATAACACAAGCATTGAACAAGCCTGGATAATTATTCTATTTAATTCAGAATGCAGTAAATATTGGGAATGATATCGTGCATTCCAATTCCTTGATGACGCAAAACATTTGTTGACATTTTTCCATTTCTACAAAAATATATTTAAGCAAAAAGTCTTTCTGGAGTTCTTTAAATGATTATGAAGTTAGTAAGAATATTAAACAATAAAAAAGCATATTGAAGTATACGACAAACTCTGTATGAATAATTCCAATATCTAATGCAAAAGCACAGCTATGGAAATAAATTTGAAAACTACAGGTATTCCGTAATTTCGACAGAAAGATTCAGTATGAAAATTAGGTGTCCAGATCTCCAAAAAAAATGAAACTCAAAATGAGATACAATGAGAGACTAACGAAAAATAAAGTAAATACTAGCTGCATGGGCTTTTTCCGAGTGTATATGTTTTTGCCCGTGGAATATTTCCCTTCCCCTCTTGGTGTAAGCACGTCTTGTGATTGTGTGATTTCTAAATTAATATCATTAAAATTTCCTTTTTCGAAATTTCTTCCACCTCTTTGCCCTGTCGGATGGCTCTGTTTCCACCCGCTTAACCCAACGTTTTGCACGGGCTTCTTCCGTGAGTATATCTTTATCCCCATGGAAATTTCTCTTTGCCTTTCGATCGACTCCAGCATTTCTAAGGGGAGGGGAAGCACGATGTCAATGATTTCCATATTTATGCCATTAAAAGTTCCTTTTTTCCCATTTCTTCCTCTTTTTTTTCTTGTGAGACTGGTTTCATTTCTCTTCACTTAGTCCGGTGTTGCATAAGCTTTTTCGAGTAAAAAAAATCTTTCCCCCTCTTTTTCCCCCTCAGGGATAAGATCTTTCGGACGAAAAGTAATGTTTTTTTTTGTTTTGTTACTTAGCATTTAATATGCTCAGTAAAAATTCAACAAGGTTTGGTATTTTATTAATTTTGTAAAACAAAATCCTCCAAAGGAAGATGGTCATTGCATTAGTAGAAAGATTAATTTTCTGGAATTCATAGGTTTTTCCTTTATTATATGAACACAAAATGCAATTTTCAATAAATAAAGAAATCTCCTTGCGGAAAAACTGAGTATCGATATGTAAATTCATAATCTCTTATTCGTGTCGACTAATCCAGTTGAAGCAAATGTCTATGAAATTAGTTTTAAAATAAGGGAATTATCCCAAATTTTGTTTTTGAATTCTTCCTTAGTTTCGCTTATTTCAGTAGATTTGAGATATGAGTTTTTTTTTATTCCTACTTCAAAGGTCTTTCCCTGAAATTTTGCAATATTTCAGAACTTTTATTTCTAGGTGATTCGATATAGTTGAACATTATGAACCATTTAACTAAAATTCGACACGGAATCCGCTTATTTATCGAAAATTAAAATCAAGAGGAGATACCAAAAACCATATCAAGGAATATTTTTTGCTTATTGAGGCAAACAACTAATGCAAGCCATATAATTTCGATCCATTCATATCCGGTGCATAACTATCATTCTATGTGTTAACATTGATTTCTTATACCACTAAAAAATCAATGTTAACCCTTTTTTTAAATATTTGATTGCACTGAGTATTTATAAAACTACTTTCACACCTTTAACTGTGAAAAACATTTTGTCAGATTTTAAAAGTTCATTATATATTGAAAAATAAATGATACAATTTCCTATTCTTTTTAAAATTTTATTTTCCAATTTTTCTATTACAGACCTTTTATTATATCTTTGTCAAGCTATACCTATTACTGAAGAGAATTGATTAAGTCATACATACTCAGCATAAAAATGTTATTGAACGTAATATAATAGAAACATTTAAATGAATAGCACGTTTTAATGAAAAGATGTAAAATGATTACCATCTCAATAGCAATAGCCCTAATCTTATTAATTTAATTTAAAATGAGAGAACTAAATAACATTTTATTCTAAATAATAAATTTAGGATTTATGTTATAGCACGATTGTTATAAATTGATTACTTCCGTTTCATACAGAATATGAAAATAGTCTAATAAAAAAATAAAATAATTCCAAATAATGAATAAATTGAAGTGCAGATCCCGCAATCGTCTTAATGTGACAATTAGTTTTCATTTTCTCTGACGATAATTTTTTTTCATGAATAATAAAATTTCTCGTTTATTGATATGAGTTTCCTTTTATATATAAAGATGAGAATTAGAATTTTTAAATACACATATGCACCTGTTTTGTCATTTCTATTTAAATATACACCCATTTCTTGAAATCCTTAGCTTTAAACAAATAAACTAATGACATTAAATAAAATTTTTTACATTATTTCACAAAAACTTATGTTATTCAGAGATAAAACAAAATTGTGAACTATTAAAATATATTCAATTACCAGTTACTTTGATTATAGATCAAGAATAAAAAAATTATTTTAAATATTTTAAAAGTTTACCTTTTAGCAACATAGTTACAATGATTCACATATGTTCGGAATATTAGAATTATCTTTCCACAGGAACTTGTGATTTTGATTCGATTGTAAAAATTCAAATAAATATAGTGAATAATAGTAGCCACAGTTTAGTCCATGGATGTCTTTTTTTCTTACAATCACTCAAATTCTCCAGATAAATGATAATATCTCGAATATAAACACACAAAAAAAATTACATTAAGTTCAAAAAGCGTCAATTATGCATTACAATTCTTTCCTCCAACTGAAAAAGTATTTTTAGAATAATTATAAAAGATGCCAACTTAAGGAGCATATTTTTAACACCAGACGATTATATATCAGAAAATAAATTAAGTAATCAGATAAATTAAAATTGTATGAATGGACTCGATACACCTGACGTCAAAATCACGTGATGATATACAAAACAAATAGCCACATGTTTAATTCGACTGAGTATTTTGGCGGAATTTTCGTATTTACATCTACTATCAAAAACAAATGAAAGAAGTTGTTCCAAAAGAAATTTCGACTGAAATGTGTGTACTTTTTAATTGTTTCATTTTCAATATTTGTTTTTTGTTTTTATCAAATACGCTGACGATTTTTAAAGTTTTAAAAAGAGTCTGAAATATTTTCTGAGCATTTCGAATTCGAAGAATTTTAATTTTGCAAACATACACAGATCAGGGTACCACTTCTGTGATCTATTCTGAATGCTCTGTATTTGTTAAGTATGTAGTTGATTACCTACGTTTTTTTTCTTTCAATTCCTACTATTAGTTCACACTTTCTCAATATTTATTTATGTTCAAATTTTCAATCGTTAGTAAAATATATTTTAAAGCGCTCGATTGAGCTAAAATTTTATATACATGATTATTTTGGTTGACAATACAGAATTTAATTAAAAAAATTAATTGATTAAAACTAATTATTCTAATAATTATAAATACATCCATGTTGGCATCATTTTTGGCGACATAGTGACCATTTTGGCGACTTGTGTCCAAAATTAAAAAGTTTTTTTTCTCACATTTTAAAACATCCAGTTGAACTGAAATTTGAAACATTTGTTTTATATAGCAATGCAATACTTTAATGATAATTAATAAAAATTAATTGTCACTTAATGTTGTGATTCTTCATATGTATACACATATTTATATTAACTATAATTATTTGATAAAAAGTAACTAAAATAAAATTTTTCTTACCTAAGAAGGAATTGACTTATTTTTTTAATAATATTTGTTTTTGTTATTTTAAGATTATTTTCTCGAATATTTTACAAGCACTACAGACAAAAATTTGAAACTGAACTGTCTTAATAAAGAAATTTGTTCTGTTAAATTTTATTGGAATAAAATCTCACTCTTAAATTTTGCCATCCATTTAGTAACAATACAAAATACTTTTTAATTTATAGAAATATCATCATAACTTTGTTCATTTTAGTTCGTAACTGTGTATATAATGTTAATATATATCTATGCATTTTCTATGTTGCAGTCATTTGAAATTTTATTGTACTGTATGTTGATAAATGTGTCGACTTCAAAGCATTTCAATTTTGCAGACACGAAAAAACAAACCAGGGTTCTACTTCTGGGACCTGTTCTGATTTTCTAACTAATGAATAAGTATGCAGTTGAACTCACCTACATTTTTCTTCTTTTTTCTCTTTATATAACTATTTTCACTAATTTAACAAGCATGATAGATAAGATTTTGAAACTGAACTGGCTCAGCAAAGTCATTGTTTTGTAATTTTCAGAACAATACACTTACAAATACAAGTAAATTAATGAAGTTCATATGTACTTTAAAAAATATGCATCCATAAATGTATAATGCTGTATGGTGAAGAACATACAATATATTTTAATAATTTGTGAGATTCATATTCCACTATTTTTCCAGAAATCAGGGAATAAATCAGTTCGATACTGAAGAGCTAGATCATATAGAAATTGAGAAGCATGTATCTATCTATATTCTTAAAATACTGATTGCATTAACTTTTCCTAATATTAAAAAAACAATTACGATAAAAGAAAATTTCTAATTATCAATTTTACTATACTACAACTGACATTTTAAATTTCACGTTATTTTTATTTTACATTTTTATAAGCTTTAAATTCATGAGTAGTTACATATACATGCATAATTATGTAAAATTTTTTTAAAAAAATTCTTTTAATATAGGGATAGCAAATGTTACATTCTGATTAAGTCCAGCACTTTCCATTCCTTCCTAGATAAGCTTGCCTTTCACAAAACAGAATAGAAGCAGAAGAATATTGTACAGAAAAATAAATGCATTGCAAATAACATTAAGTGATTTGCATATGAAAGCCTTAACAGAGGGTTTCATTGCAAGAGATTTTTTAGTGTAATTCAATGTTTTAAATATTGAAAATATTTTAATGTCCCCCCAAAATAATATTTTGCAAGTGATTGATATGTTTTTGGTAAAATTAAGGACAGGTGTGTCCAACACACACACAATAGAACATATATTTAGTTAATCTAAATTTTACACATCTTCACAATAGTTAACAGAGATACTTCAGTATTTAATTATCTAAAAAATTAGGATGCAAAAATCTGATATGTAACCATACATGTTGTATCAAAAACAGGTATACATACATATAAATCAAAAACTTGTTGTTTTTAATAATTTTAGAATATTACAGGGAAAAAGAAAAATTTTTGAGAACCATTTACAATAGAAATTGAAAAATATTTTAATTTACTACAGCTTCTTTAATGTTTATACTTGATGATTTTAATCAAGTACCATTTTTAAACATTAGAAGTCAAAATTATCATTTACCATTTGTAAAATTACATGTAAAAAAATTATGCAACATTTTGAAAGTCCTTACTCGCTGTGCTATTTTAGGTAAAAGATATGATTGATCGAGAATTGATTTCCAAATATAATAAATTAAGGAATTAAAAAAATTTAATTAAAATCTGTGTATAATAGAATATGTTTATGTCCATTTATGGAATATAAAAGTCCTGCTCACTCTTACATGATCAAAACAAAAAAAGTCATTTTTGAATCCCTAATTCTTTTACAAAATAAATAAATAAATAATTGCAATATATTTGTGTGGTATCTATTAGCACAACATTTGTTTTTCAGAGTTTGACTGTGGTATAAACCTATCACACACTTGTACAATTTTTTTTTATTATGTATTACAAATAAGCATTTATAGGTATTTGCACAATTTGTAGAAGATTTATCATTATTGATTAGATTTGTGCTTTATATCGATTTATTTTTACATAAATATAAAAGTCTAAAAGAATCATGAATATTGATATTATCCTGCTTATAAGTCCTGAATAAATTTTTCGCATTGAGTTACTAGCAAATATTGACCCAAGAAGAGTACTTGGATCAATTATATATTTATTGAGAATTAGGATCATGAAACCAAATCTGGCTTTATGTATAGACA
The DNA here is from genome assembly GCA_019973975.1 of Trichonephila clavata. Classification (NCBI taxonomy): domain Eukaryota; kingdom Metazoa; phylum Arthropoda; class Arachnida; order Araneae; family Nephilidae; genus Trichonephila; species Trichonephila clavata. The sequence continues at coordinate 62,927 of BMAO01031007.1, forward strand.
TTTGATTCTGTGGGATGTTGTTGCATTATACAGCCAATAACTGGAGCTGTTCCTGCTCATGTTTGAACACAGTAATAATAATAACATAATTTTTTAAAGTTCTTGATGTGTTTTTGCTTGGCAAAATTATTTGGCAGTTTAATACATAAGTTCCTACTTTTGGAATGGTATGAGTACTGATTTAGTATTTCTTTGAAAAACTTTGAAGTAATTTAATATTTTGCTCAAGAATAATTTTGGAAAACTGAAAAGTTTCTTGAAATTTAGGATTTTCCTTGTAAACTAATGATATAATTAGTTAATTATCTTGCTTATAAGTAGTAGAAACTTATTTTGATTAGAATGGAACTCCGTTTATTCATGATAAACTTTGGTAACTTGTTGATGTTTAATAATGATTTTAATCTTTAATAATATAATTTGGTGGCAAGCTTCTAAATGGTATGGGCCACAAGAAAGTGTCAAAAAATTGTTTTTTTTAAATGTTTAGGGCATTGTGAGGCCTTAAAATACTATGATTTATACCAATACATTGTGAAGTTTTTAAAAATATGTTATAAAATACTAATATTTAGCAATTTTAGTCTTAGTAATTATCACCTACAAATGTTTGAATTTTTTTTAAATAAATTATTGTATCCTTAAAAAAAAAGGAATTATATTAAAATATGGGAAAAATTTTAGAAATTGTTTGAAACATGCTAAATTATTTTCGTGAAAATTTTTACATATAGGAGCATACAAAATTTTTGTTAGTTAGTTTATTTTAGTAATTACAATTATTTAACATGCATCATTTATCAACATTTAATTTTAATATTAAATGATTATAATACAAGTGAAACATGTTAAAATTTTATTTTTTTAACAAAGAAATTCATTGAAATTTAAAAAATGCATTTTTCATATTCTATTGAAAGACTATTGGTGACATTACTTCATTATGTACTCATGTGAAGAGTATTTTTTCTCAGATGTATTCCAAAAGAGAATTTTTTTTTGTCAGTTTCAATCTTTATTTGCATTAATATGGATACATAAAATTGAAACATTGTTATTGTATACTAATTTTTTAAACAACTGTTCTATAAAAATTCCAAAGACATAGTAAGATCTTTTGAAATATATGATGATTCTGTAATGAAATAACACATTAGTCAGCTTTGATTGTCTGGCTTTACTTAGTAATTATCATTTACAAAGGTTTGAAATTTCTTTTAGAAATTTCTCTTTAAACTGTCTTCAAAGTTTAAAAAAGAAAATACTCTTACACTATTAAGTTAAAGAAAGGAATCATGTTAATACATAATTTTTAGAGATAATGATTAACTTTATTGAATTATTCTTTATTATAAATTATTTCTTATGAGTTATTGAATTGCATATAAGTTATCGAATAGATGTAAACCAAACGAATATTTCCATACAATTTTAAAAAATAAAACAATAATTAACATTAAAAACTTTGATATCCAAACAATAATACTAAAATGGATTTTCAAGAACAGCAGAAAGGAAACTTAATATAAATTTTAGAAAATAACAGTGAAATTCACAGGCTATTTTTTCATAATTACAAAAAGTTTCTATATAAAAGAATACAATTAATATCACAAATTTATTAATAAATACCTTTCCAAACGAATGTATGTATCCATCTGCTCTGAAACATGACACATTTTAGAATGTAAAAATGTTATTGTTACGTCGATCCTACTCATTAGCAGTATCTCTTCCTATATTCACACACTACAGCCGAAGTATTAACTAATCATTCTGGCTCGCTAGTCAAAACAATTCTTTGCTTTGGCGAGCCACTCCCTATTAACAGCTGCACGCATTTTTCTCGGAAAAATTCGCTTACAACATAATTTGTGACAGTAATAGATTTCTCCCAATTCCAGAAGCAATTTGTTCAATAGAGCGCTGTAGAATTATTTAAATCATAATGTGGCGGGCACTTATAAAAAATAATTACTAAGCCTATAAGTATACAAAAATTCGAAGCCAAAGGATGGAAGTATAAACTAAACTTAAATCTAATACTATAAACTAAAACTACATATATTTAGTCCCTTTTCTTAAACTAAAATAGTAGAAAATATATTAAAAATATTTAAAGTACTAAAAAGAATTTAAAGAATATAAAATAATAATGTTTACAAATTTGAAAGTTAGCGCGCAATCACAAGTGTCATACCATTAGCTGTTATTTGTTTACATGATAGCACGTTGTTAATCACGTGATGATGGCCACGATCGCAGCGCCCTCTAGTGATGAATCGACCCCATTACTGAATTAAAGCAGACGATAAGCATGAAAGAGAATTCTCAACAATATCTGTATTTAAAGTATAATTTAAATAGTCGATTAAAAATTAGTTCAAAATATAAAGAAAAAAAATTTAAATAGAGCTAAATATCTTACAATACGAAACAAATATTAAAATATTCATTTTCATATCTGTACGCAGACATCAATATATATATATTGTTTTATAAATGCTATTAAAAATACACATATATTGCAGTTTAAAAAAAATATCGTTTTTAATTTAGAAACTGCTTGAAATAAACTCACAAAAATATTTCGCACATTTTAAACCCAAAGTTAATAATAAAAGTATGCAGCAGATTACAAAATATTTTGTATTTATTTGTGCACCTTAAAGTTTCCCTTCATATTGACATATCAAAATTTTGTGGAAGATAAAAGTGTTAAAATGTTTAGTTAGAGAGGTTGAAATGTTTAGTTAATTTGAGTTAATGTTTGGCTTCACTTTCTACGTCCAATACGGCTGAGACTTCTCACACCACAGTCATTCAAGTGTAATTGTACTTCACCCAATCGGTAGTATTCTCTGTATACTCTAGCCACTGTCGTTATCGAATATCCTACTGAAATTGAATGGCCCATTCTTTAAGCGCTTGCAATTTGTCTGCAATATCCAAGGGGTCTAAATCAAAAGTTTTACCCATACTTGATGTTGAAAAAAAATGACCTATATTATTAACAATCACAGTATTATTGATATATGATGTTACCAAAGCTTCTTAAAGTGAGCCTAAAGACGAAACACTGCACAATCTGCATAGCATTGCCTAGCTCTAATTGAGTGGTATTTCACTTCATACTGAAAGCATGCATTGGCTCATCGCACGTGTGTTTCTGCCCTTTCAATTAAACTCGGGATTTTTAAACAGTTATTATTTTGTATAGGGTTCTATAGTTTATTTCACTTCTATTGCATATTTACCATCGAAATATTAAGATTATTATTAAATAAGAGTTGTTGAGTCTTGCAATGTCTGTTGATCACTTATTACCCAAAGTTGATAAAAACTCCGGTTCATCTAAGAAATAAGTATAAATTATATAGGCTTTTAGCTCATGCATTAATACCAGATTATCAATGTATACATTTATATTAAAATAACGACGGAAAGCGGATGCGTTGTTAAACGTAATGCTGTTATAAAAATCCCTTTGTTTCTTAGACCATGGGCACATTGCACTTTATGTAACTGGTTCCTGATGCCAAAACGTTCGATGATTGATAGATAAAGATAGACAAAAAGAAGACACAATTTTTCAAAAGAAGTATCCCCTATTTTTTAAATAATTTCTTAAACAATGCCATTTTAATAACTATCTCGGTCTTTTCGCTATTTTTATGTAATCCATTATCGGATGAACAAATATGAAAAGTCAGCCTAGAGTAGAGGTTGTAACGTCGTGGCTCCACATTGAAAATGTACGCTAAGCTAATTATTAAAGAATCTCTCGTTGTATTCTATCAGCTTCTTTCCGGAGTCTCTTTGCTCCCTCCTTCGTCAACAGGCCTCTCTCCTGGGTATCTCACGTGGGAGTCTGGTGGAGTCTCTTCCTTCGTCCGCAGGGTTTAATTCCGGGAATCTCTCGTGGGAGTCTATCACGAGTCTATCAGGAGTCTTTCTCCGTCAGCAGGCTTCTCTCTCGGAATCCATCGTCGAAGTCTCTCCAGCAGTCAGAAGTTCATCAGGCGTTCCCTCTCTTTCTGAAGTCCACTCTTTTAAACACTAGGGGTGGGTTCACTACACGCCCCTCATCAATCCCCATTGGCCGACCTCAGGGTTTTTGCACCCGGCACCAACGGTCTTGCACGTCATCCATTCGTGCAGAGATGACAAAAGTCCGGTCCCTCTCAAAGGTTCCCGGCGACAAGGGCCCGGCTGACATCTGGCACTTCAAACACCTCGCCGCCGCCTGCAGAGGCGCCAGCATTCAAGACGTACAATCACTGCCCATGAATGGAAATAATGCAGCGATGCCTAGTCCATAGTGTCCCCAGACACACCGACGCCGACGGTCCAGCTGTCTGATACAACACAATGCAGCTAAAAACAAGTTTTCTCCAGCTGTGGAAATGTTTATGAATAGAGGCGCTTTCTCCATTGTGACGACGTCACAACTCCTTCCCCCTGAAAACGTCCATTTCACTGGACTGCACTGGTCCAATGTTGGATCCGTTCTTATGACTGACTCAAAAAAAAGAATGTCTTAACAATGAGATCAACCAGGACAGCAATCCAATAATAAAAAAACACTCAAAAGTATGATAATAAGTAAATCCAAAATTCCATAACATTTTACACACTTTACAATAAAACTTTAAATTTCTGATCTTGGATTCTTTTCCTAATGTTACATCTTATCTTAAAAAATTTGAGTTTTAAGTGAATAAGTTAAATGCTAACATTTTACTATTATCACTATAAGTTAAATCACACGTAACTACTGTACTAGACATCTATGTGCTTACACTTGGCTGAGAGACACAAAAGATTTTCAGTAACATAAATTTTTGTTTCCACCATATACACACAATACAGTAATATAGACACAAAAATACAATAAAAAGTTAAAATTAATTAATAGGAAATTTTTAAATGACTGCTTATTCCAGTCTGTTTAATCCAATGACGTTTCCATGTAACTTTCTTTAATTAAAGTAAATGATTTTTTAAAAATTTCATTAAAAAAAACTGTAAATACAAACATTTGGAATTATTTGGGCTAAACAACATTAGTTTAAAGATAAATTTCCATCTTGACACTTTGCACACTTTCTCACAATATTTATAACAAGTTATTCCCCAATTCAATATCTTTCCTACTACAACGTTGGGTAAAGTGGTAATTATGGCACTATCATTAAAAATTACAATTAACCTCGTACTTCCTCAGCTCACGAAATGAACTCACTACATCTCTATTATGTACACTTAAGAAACTTTCCCACAGCTCTAATTTACCTTTGGTCGGTATGAATTCCGATCTCACACTCCTCAACCCTTCTAATACCAAGTCTATTTGCTTTACACGATTTTTCCAAATTTGCGCCAAGATGTCTATATTAACCAATCGACGTAAAGCAAACTGCGGTAACCTTTCCAAAACCTGAGTAGTTAACTTACATCCATAAGAAGATGCGCATACGATATTAAACCTCCTTTTTCTAATGTAAATGCCAAATGGCATTATGTATGCGGCATACTTCTGATATCTCAGCATGATTGAACGACGAAAGTACCACTTCCACAAATCCAGTACCGTGACCCACGAGGCCACGCTATTCATTTTTATAAGACCTTCCATTTTTAACCAAAGATGAAACTCGGCTCGCGTCACCTGGTTCAAACGCGTATACTTAATATACGGGTAAGGGTATCGGAACACTTTTCTTAACTTAACAGCCGACAGTGTACGATTGAACTGCCCCATCTCGATTACACTCACATCCCTAGGATACACAAACTCCTCTCCCAGAGTATTAATCAATCTCAGGTATATCCAAATTTTTTTAATTTTAAAAGGTTTTCTTCTAATTAACTGATTATCCCTCTGGATTAAAGAAATCTTCCCGGGATCTGGAGGAAACCTTTCTTGATTTCTATCAACGACCATTCGTAAATAGTTAATTCTATCCGGCGGTAATTTAAAGTGCAGTTGACTTTCCCTTAAAACACTCCGAAAGTCAAAATCCATAAATAGCTTTACCGGATAGGGGAATTCGGTTTCTTTCTCTATTCCCTCCGAGCTATTTTCTGTAACAAAATTTACAGATTCCGGCCTCCTACGATACAGTTTTACTAAATTTACACGATAAATTGCACTACGATCCCTTTTTCTGGGTAAATCTATCTCGTAATTAAATTCTGAACTTGTCATTTTACCAGCCCCTAACCAATTCTTATCAATACCCTTTGAATTGGAGGGAATCAAACGCATTGTTGATTTATCTCTGACATCTTTCCTAACAATGGCGCACGCGTAAATTTCTTTCCCTTTCCTCTGTTCCGCTTTTATACTAGCCATTGTAGGGTTTTGAAAACTTTTATGACCTACTGTTAGGCCCGCTCCCCTTTCAACTGAGAGTTGACTAGCCTCCTTTTCATCATTCTTAATTTCACAACTCAATGTTGCAGGGATAGTAAAACCCGTATCTACTATCAATCCTCGAGAACTTACCCCTATGTCCTCATGATTTATTACTGGCTGTGCAACCGTCCTCACAGCTGTAACACTCTCCTTAACTGCCCTTGACCCCACCTTCCTTTCAGAATCACGAATTCCAAAAATATCGACTTCTTTCCCTTTCTCAAGCCTAGACAGTTTATCCTTCTCTTTTTCTATCCCTCTCACTTCGGTCGGGGGATTAACACACGTGCGTTTCACCGGGGGGGGGGTCACAAATCTCAATTCTAACTTCAGAAGGCATGGCGGTTTTTTCACTTCTATCACCATCCGGATTACTCACCGGCCTACACTTTTTAATCGGTTCACTAACTTCCATGGACCGATTTCCTGACAAATAACTCTCCTGTGCGCAATTCTCGACTTTATCTTCTACTTTTAGATGAGATGCATGTTTTTGTAACCTATCGCGGCGTACAACTCTCAATCGCTCTAATTCTCGTTCCCTCATTAGTTTACGCTCTTCAAACCCCTTTATTTTAAGTTCCCTTTCCTTATTTACACGTTCACGCTCAAGTTCCCTTTCCTTATTTACACGTTCACGCTCAAGTTCCCTTTCCTTATTTACACGTTCACGCTCAAGTTCCCATTCCTTATTTTCACGTTCAAGTTCACGTTCTCGTTCCTTATTTTCACGTTCCCGTTTTTCTTCCAAAATACCCTCCAACAAACAATTAGCTAATTCTTCATTATAGTATTCACTCTGACAAATTCTATTCTTAATTTCTATCTTAAGTAAAGTATTATCGTCTTCGACTCCCAATTCTTTCGCCATTTCTACCAATACTTCTTTTCTTTGCCTTAATAAGTACGCCATGATGCACTAATACACACAAAACCAAATTAAGCTTAATTGTTACAAAAATTATACAAAAACTCAACGCACACTAGAAATACACTAGACCTAGACTTAACTATAATTCACAATAATCCTAAAACAAAACAGTACTCTCCACAGTAACTGTACCAATGAAACAAGTATAACTACTGTATACTTAACTATATTTCACAAAAACGCACAAATCTTAAAAGCAATACAGTACTCTACACAGTAACTGTACCCCGAAACAAGTATAACTACTATATACTTAACTATATTTCACAAATGTGCGCCAATCTTAAAAACAATACAGTACTCTGCACAGTAACTGTACCAACGAAACAAGTATAACTACTGTATACTTAACTATATTTCACAAACAACAATACTAATAAATCGCACATTTATACATCATACAAAACTTTAAAAATCTTTCTAGTCTCTCTTTCTAGTGTTTGCTAACTTTACCTAGTACGTAAATTCTTTACTACCAAAATTTTACATACATTAATCATAACAATAATAATAATCAATTGCTGCCCCGAGTATAATCTCAAAGAAAAGACTCACCTTTCTGTTTCGAATCACTGCCAAAATCTATGGCACACCTGGACGGGAATCACACACTGAATCCTCTTGACTTCCTTCAAAATCTGCCGACGGACATCAGGGTCTGTTTTCGGCTTTCCTCCGCTTGTTTCTTTCGTTGATTCACCCAAGACGATTCACATACAGTAAAATGGACAGCAGGCTCTCCGGGAATTTTCCAGCAACAGGAACACACTTTAACGATAAGGATGGAGACACCACAGGAACGCAGGAGAAATTTGCGTTGTTTAAAGTTCTTTTATTTTTCTCGCACACACGGCTGGCATTTTCTCTCTTTGTTATTTCTTTTTTCTCAAAAGTTAATTTAAATAAAAAAGGATTCGGTCATTTAATTAATTAGCTAAATGCCAATCCCACCTCGCTGCCACCAATTTAATTAGCTGTAACGTCGTGGCTCCACATTGAAAATGTACGCTAAGCTAATTATTAAAGAATCTCTCGTTGTATTCTATCAGCCGTCTTTCCGGAGTCTCTTTGCTCCCTCCTTCGTCAACAGGCCTCTCTCCTGGGTATCTCACGTGGGAGTCTGGTGGAGTCTCTTCCTTCGTCCGCAGGGTTTAATTCCGGGAATCTCTCGTGGGAGTCTATCACGAGTCTATCAGGAGTCTTTCTCCGTCAGCAGGCTTCTCTCTCGGAATCCATCGTCGAAGTCTCTCCAGCAGTCAGAAGTTCATCAAGCGTTCCCTCTCTTTCTGAAGTCCACTCTTTTAAACACTAGGGGTGGGTTCACTACACGCCCCTCATCAATCCCCATTGGCCGACCTCAGGGTTTTTGCACCCGGCACCAACGGTCTTGCACGTCATCCATTCGTGCAGAGATGACAAAAGTCCGGTCCCTCTCAAAGGTTCCCGGCGACAAGGGCCCGGCTGACATCTGGCACTTCAAACACCTCGCCGCCGCCTGCAGAGGCGCCAGCATTCAAGACGTACAATCACTGCCCATGAATGGAAATAATGCAGCGATGCCTAGTCCATAGTGTCCCCAGACACACCGACGCCGACGGTCCAGCTGTCTGATACAACACAATGCAGCTAAAAACAAGTTTTCTCCAGCTGTGGAAATGTTTATGAATAGAGGCGCTTTATCCATTGTGACGACTTCACAAGGTATACAACTTTGTATAATTCCAAACAGAGATTGAAGTTTTAACTTCCTGTAGGTGGAGTAAATTAAAGAATTTTTGAGAGATGTTGATGAAATTTACAAAATAAAAAATGAATTGAAAAAGGAAATTAGACAAAAATGCATTATCGTCGTAGAAGAAAATTGTATAGGTCATTATTTTTATACCTTTTATTAAAAATGCTGTAATTCTGTGACTAATTCTATAATTTGTTATTTATTTTTTGAAATATTTATTGCATAAATTTTAGAAATGTTTTCATCCGTCAATGGTTTTAATAATAAATTGTTCATTTCTCTCTCTTCTTTAAATTATTTCTCGAAACTATCTTTTAAATAATTACATACTCATAACAGTAGTTATTCATCCGAAGGATTCATTTTACGATCTTGCGAATTTTAAAAACAACAAACAAAACTTAGATGTTTTTGTGTTAGTTTTTTTTTTGTTTTAGCTGAACAAGTGTGTGTTAGTTACCAATAAATTACTCAACGTATTGTTTTCTAAAAATCTATAGTAAAAATTTGATTCTTTAAGATTATGAACATGCATACACATAACATATAATTACTGATGAAAGCATATGTGTTGATTTTCTTATTATTTGTGACATGTTAATTTAATCTAAATTAAATTTTGAGCAGGGGTCGGCAACCTATGATACGCGTTCCAACAGGGGCACATTACATTTCTCTATAAATAAATCAATTTTTTAGTAAAGTTGATAATTTTAAATTGAAGCCTACTGAAGAAATATCTTCACAATTGTAGAAAGAAACATCTAAGGAATTATGAAAAATCTGGACAATTGTAACGATAAATCGACAACTATTTTATAAATTACTAGTTGTCGTTTCTGGAGAGGTTTAATGGAAGAAAATAACATGTACTTTGATTTCCTTTATTGGTTTTCTACATTTTTGTGTGAAAAAATCTTTTCTAATATGAAAAATATATTGAACCCGCAAAGAAGTTGTTTTGCAACTGAATATTCAGAATCGTGCATAATTGAGTCACAAATTATACCCTTAATAATGCGATACGAAGTAGAGCAATACAGGAACAAGATTCACATTAAAAGATTTTTTATTTAACTGTATTGAAGAACATATATATTTTTTATGTTATTTATTTCTTATTGTAATAAATATGTAGAAAAGATACATAAAACACGTAATATACGTACAATTTTAATAATTTAAATTATCTTGAAAAATAGTTAAATTTTATATGTTGTTTATTTTTGATGTGTAACATCTTTCCTCTCGGTTGCTGGATATTTGTAGGAGTGATATCGTGAAAAGGGACGGAAATGTGTAACATGAAGTCGGGGGAACGTGTGCTATTTGATTTGATCAATCAGAACACTTCGTGGCGCCTCTTCTCTACCCTTCCATCAGGGTCTAACTCTAGTAGCCATCAAGCTGCCAGCCTTTTTTATATTGTTAAATTTTGCATTTTAAAAGATTCGAATTCAAAAATTCGGTTTCATTTTCTTAACTCTAAATCCACTTCGCATATACTAGCAAGTCTTATTAGGCTTCCTCCAGGATAAACTTGCGATTCTTAAGCTCAATTGTCAAAGTCTCAGGACTCGTTGTGTGTGAAATCCGAGAACAGTGATTTCGGTAGTCGTATACATTTCTCCGAATCAAACGGTTCAAAATATTAAGGATTTCCTGCTTTTTGTACTTTTACCATATACCGAAGGAGGTTCTACTCTTTTTAAAAAAAACTATCACTCGCTTCCCATGATTTCGAGTGGTGATTTTAACGTTAACGTCAATTTGCCAGAAACTGAGCCATTCATAGCTTTTTAACACGCTTTTATAAGTTTCACTTGTATGTAACGGAATCTTAGAACTTGATTTTTACCCACTTTAAAAGGTCAGCTTAATTCCAAATCTTGCACACTTGTCAAGGACCAATAATAATACAATAATTTCAAACTTTTGTTCCATTGCAACTGATATAAACATGCATATACATATGACAGAATCACAACATGAGGTGGCAATTAATTTTTATTATTTATAATTAAAGTATCGTATTGTTATCTAAAGAAATCGTGTATATAAAATTTCAATTCAACTGAATGCTTTGAAACGTGAGAAAAAAAAAATCTTTTAAAGTTTTGGCCCAAGTCGCTGAAAATGAAGCCAAAGTGACTGTGTTTGTAATTCTTTGAATAATTAGTTTTAATCGATTAATTTTTATTAATTATAATTAAATTACTGTAATGTCATGCAAAATAATCCTGTATTTAAAATTTCAGCTCAATTGAATGCTTTAAAATGCATTTTATTAACAATTGAAAATGTAAGTAAGCTAAATATATATATATATATATATATATATATATATATATAAATTGAGAGAGTGTGAACTAATAGTAGGAATTGAAAAATACATAATTGTATTCACATGAAATCGGCATACATTTCATCTACGCAACAAAAACAAAATTATATAAATGAATCACACTAAGTGTCTAAGCAGCTTGAATATCTTTTAATCTCTTATGCTGTTATTGATCTATAGAGAAATATCTATCACAATTGATTTATAACATAATAAAGTTTTTAAATCAATAGCTTTTTCTCCAGCCAAAATACATATATATTTCTCGATACATATATTCTTCCAACTTTTCCTTACTATAAATAAAAGATATAAATCTTTATAACTCACACCTTTTTAACTTAATTAGTTTACGATCAGCGCATTCAATATCCACAAGACATTGACAGAAGCTATAATAAAATTGATTATGGAAGAATAATCTATTTCGAAATTGATGAATGAAATACTTTTTTTTCTGGAAAAAAATTAGGGAGGTTTCTTAAGTTAAATAAACATGTTGTTACACGTAAAGAACACGTAACATGTTACACGTAAACATGTTGTTACACGTTTATTTATCGCCGTTATGGAAACGGAATAATCATATTTCGACTTTAGCCTTAAAAGTTCATTTACACTTTTCTCATCGAATCAAATTAAAAACAGTCGAGCAATTCCCTCATTTACGAATTAAAGCATTCAGAGAAAAAGACTTACCTGCCCAAGTTTAATTGGGAAATCATCATAAGAATATAATGATGTATTCAAATAAAATGCTGAAGTTTCAGTCTTTATCGAAAGTTATTTCGAAAGAGAACACAAAAAAGGAAAATAATTCTCCTCTATTCAAATTCATTGTATTTAGTTTTGCATCAACAGGAATAGTTGCCACAAATAATAAGTTATGGGTCTACATATCTGCAATTGTATTTCATGCGTTGAGAATATTCCATGTCATAAAAGTTATTGTTTGCTTGACTACCAAGGTAGATACGCTCGAAGAATTTCATAAAATGATGCTTGCGAATAACATACTTATCATAATTATTTGGTGGAGTTTATTTTTAAAGAGATTACAGCTGTTTAATTTAGCTCAAACTTTGACACGAAAACTAAGTCCTAAGATACAAAAAGGAATAGTATTCACATCTGTACTGTTGACTTTGTTTGAACCTTTCTGGATACAAGTCTTACGAATAACTGCAGAACAAAAATATTTGTTTAAGATGTCTATTGCTAATTCATGTAAAAATTATTGGATACATTCCAATTTTATTTCATTTACAGTGAAACTTTTAATTGCATACTTGGGAAATGCTGGATTTTCAGTTGCCACATACATGTATTGTTTGATTTGTCTTCTCATTCTGGTATTATATGGAAAGTTTTCTTCATGGGTTCCACCTAACAATGCTGTAATGGAATGGAAGAAATGCCAAGAAATGCTCCAATGTATTAGCAGTTTAGAATACACCATGTCATTTACCATTTTCATTATCTTTTTGAAAACAAGCATTCACTTCTTTTATCATATAGTACATTGGAAGAAGTTAAAAAATGACATCACTAAGAATATCTTTCAAGGAATATTCAGTTTACAAGGGATACTATGTCTTTTGGTTATAGCTTTTCTGGCTGATCTTGTTCAAAGTCGCTCAGCTAAATACGTGGATCGAGTGTTTCAAAATAAAAATAGCTTTAAACAATTACAAGTGGATAAAATGGAGTATAAGAGAATAATAAAAAACAATGAATTAACTGCATGGAATATCTGTGTTATAAACAGGAACATGGTCTTTACTTTTGCGACATTTTTAATTACATACGGTGTTCTTTTCTATAATCAAGCGAATAGTTGAACTTTCTTTGGTTATTTCCATTTAATGCAAACATAACGATTCATATCATAAGGGTGTTCACCCATGTGACGGCCTCTTTTTTTAAGCACATTTAGAGAAATTTTTTTGACGACCAGTAAACAGATAGAACTTTAAGCTTTTTATCATTTGTTTATATGTATTTCAAGAGTATGATATAAATGTTTAGCCAAAAATATCCAATAGAACGTGAGTTATAGCGCTCTAAGCACACCCGCCTCGAAAAAATGGACGCTCACTTCCTCCACGATTCCGGCCAACCAAAGGTGTTTTAATCTATAAGCTTAATGCACAGAATGAATGGACTGTACTCAATTAAAAATATCAAAAATTGGACTTTTTATAGACTTTTGAAGAAAAAGTCTCGAATTTCATGGGAGTTTTTTTTTGTTATACAAAATTGAAACATTTTGAAGATTTTGGAATTATCGTAGTTTATTTGGTGCGCATATATGTGCTGAGTCTACCCTATAAATTTGAAATTCGGTCGAACCGTTCTTTAGATATGATGGAGGAAAGTTTGAAAAACACAGTTTTGAGAAAAACGTGTTCAAAATTTCAAGTCCGATTAAAACAATGAAAATCTCAATTGGCGATGCCTGGTGGCGAAGACTAAAAACAAGTTCGACGAAATATTAAATAACTACAGATATTTCCTTTTAAACCTCTACAAATGTGTCTATACTTGTATGAACGTATATTTGCATAGGTCAATGGTATCAAGCCGACAGTACGCAATAGGCTCAACCTTCGATTGCCAACTCAGCGCTCCGAATAGCTGCTCTTCTAACACTTGCTTCTTTATAACGATTTCGAATTTAAAAAATTCACTTTACCACCGTATTCTAGACATGTTAAGAAAGAAAATTATGAAGAAAATTTTTTCTAAGATTTAAGCATTGTTCTACTCAAATGCCTTTTTAGTTTATCTCTATTAAATGGTGTAAATTGAAAGATGAACTACAAAGGAAAAATAACTATGTTCTGTATCCTGTGAACCACATTACTTAGAAATCGCTTTGCAAATAAAATATTAGGATGTATCACAATATCTTTAAATAAATTTCTACACATGCAGAATAATCAGTTATTATTTTTTCAACCTAAAGTCGCATAAAAGCAATGAAAATTTGAAAAATATAAAGATTTCAATTTGCGTGATTTATTATATGAAAGCTAACAATGCGAATGATTAAGAATAATTTAGCTATAATCTTTTTTGAAATATTTTGAAAAAACAAAAGGATGGTTTTCTTGCTCAATCGATACATTTAACAGACGGCTTTTTCTGAACGGGATCTGGAGTGAAAAGGAGTAAAATTATATCTCATTGCTAAGCTGGTTACATGATTTGCAGAAGTGAATCCTATTTTTGTGTTTAAGATTTCTAAAAATAAACAACGAGCAGTTTCTTATTAAAATATGTATTACAGTTTTTATGAAATAAGCACTTCGCATTAATAGCTTATTTTAATAGCTTAGAAAATATAAGAGTATGAAATCAGTTTTTAAATAAAAAGACTGTACATTTATTTTTACAATTTTTCAACATTATAATTATTATATTAATACCGAATCATAAAATATCATACGCATTGAGAAGGCTGTCAACTCGGTGCAAAAGTTTTGCCAAGATTTGGCAACATTTTTTGTCGTCAAATCACTGAACCACTCATTAGTACACTCACGTAAACTTCTTACAATACCTATGCGATTCCACTATTTTCGAATCATTCACCCTAAATTCATTCATGGATTCATCAAACTAAAATCTTGCGAGTCGGAAGATATCAAATATGCTCAAGTGACTGCTATTGAACAGCATGCACTTCCGTACACTGTTGTACCCATCGTGAGAATTATCTATCTTCTGACTACAACAACGCGTTTTGTAGCCCCTTACTCTCCACCAAATGCACATTTTTGCTAGATTAGCAATCTGAGAGATTTTAATAAGTTTTTGTCTAACTCTTAGGGCTTTGACACATGGATAGTGCTTTTGTCGTAATCGTGTTATTTACTTTACAGAAGGTCGTTCACACTTTATGGAAACAGTTTTGATTGTTAATTTTCATCAATAAATACCGCATTTTTTATGGCCATTTGATTCTATCTGATAGCCATGATTCTTGACAAGAGCTCTAGCTCAAATTTTATATGAAAGTAAACTTTCTCTTAATATTGTCATAGCAATTTTATTCCATTTCTCTTGAACCGTTTTCCAAGGTCCATTCAGTGTTCTTGTGTCGCGATTCAGCGGACGCGAGCGTTGAAGGGTTTAGGTAAAGATCAACCATTTTAAAACTAACACACTTTTATTGGTTATTTCACTTAACAACTTTAAACAACTTAAGTGGAGAGAATGCACCTATATCACAATTCCCGAGGAGCAATCAATCTCTTAATTTCTTAAATATAATAGAAATAAGAACACTTATCTTATTTCTTGAGCGCTCTTCTCTCCACTACTTGAATAATCTTTGGTTAATCTTTCAACTAGACTAAACTATACGACCGCCGATCGCTATCTTATTCACGCTTATATACCAATTTTCAACAATCAACGCGCTTATTTTATAACTAACACTTAAATAGATGTTCTTATTTACATAAACCCAATCTTCTTCACAGAAAGCGGTTTTAAACTGAAATCCCAGTTTAAAAGATTATTTTACCCAAGAGGATTATTAGTAGAATCACAGATAAACCTCTTACAACCCCATCCCTCGAAAGGAAGAAGTGATTTATTGGCGGGTCTCAGAAACCTGACAAAAATTACGTTGCTAACTTTCAAAACTGATCAGGAAATTGCCCAAAATTCTAAATTTACCCTAATTCCTGACCAGTTACGCACTCGCGAAATCGCGCAAAGAATTTGACTAACAAACTTAAATAACATCGATGCAGGTACCTCAAAAAATATATCTGTTTTGTTTATACAGAAGGTCGTTCAAACAATTAATGGAAACGCGATTTTGTAATTTATTTTCTCGTTTGCATTTTGAGATAAAACTTTCGCATCTTCAGAATAATCATCTGCTAATGTTTTCTTTTGATTGGAAAGTAAAATAAAAAATTTATTTTGAAAATAGCTCTTACAAAATTAATAGATGGCTCGAAGGTTACATATAACTGTGCTTTCCGAAGAGAAATATTTATATCAACAAACTATAAAGCGGTGGAAAAACTCAGTTATTGTATTTAACAAATAGGCATTTATCATAATTTATTAAATTTGAAAGGAAAAAAAATGTCTAGCTGGGAGTAAAAAGGAAAACATGTCCACGAAACATTATCCTAACACTGTTCAAACGCAGGCAACTATCAAGAAAATAAAGTCTCCGATCCTAAAAGAAAATCCGCCAACTCAAAGATTCATTGCATCCAAACTAAGAATGTATGTTCCTCGCTATAAATACAATTATTCATAAAGATTTTAAGTTAAAAAGATGTTTAAAACTAAAGGTCGTCTGTTCTTGCCAAAACATATTGGCGGTAAAGAGGGACCGCATAGAAAAAGTCGCACTTAGAAAATACGCCAATAATTTACGAAATTCACACATCACACAGCAGCATTTTCAAAGCAATTAGTTTCCTATTGTATATACATGGAGAAGTTTTCAGAATGCACATGCATAATTCACTGTTACTCATCGCGATCCAAAGCGCACATCTTCCTGTGTTGAATAAGTTCAAAATCTCTTTCGTCACTTAAATTGCAATTTATAAAATATTACAGGCAAAACCTGAATTTTTTGGGGACCCTAAATCTATCCGTCGCCATTGGCACATGGATAGAAAACATTACAGTAGCGCCAAAAGCCGTTGAAATTCATATACCGCATCAAAAAAAAGTCGCACAGAAAAAATCGCACAAAAAAAGACCGCACAAAACAGGTTCAACAGGTGTGTATTGTATCTAAAACAAAAAAAAAATTGTTTCTATTGATTTTTTGCCGCGCAATGATCTGTTGAAAAAGCTGTCATCATTTACATACACATTTAAACATTTGGTAGGTGCAAAAGGGTTGTTTTTTAATTAAATTCTTTCCCATTAATAAGATACAAGGATAACCAGTGAAAACGTTATAATAACTTTTTAAAGCCGACACCACTTGAAGTGATTTGCAGCAACTTTTACTTATTTGCACACAAGAACTCGGAAGAACTCATCAATAAACAAGAGAGATGCACTTTTAAACTACGAACACAAATGACGAAAACACATTCCGTATTTTATGAATTGTTTAAGTTAACAAAAAGAGTGCTGAAATGCCTTTTATATGCCAGAACAACCTAAGATAATTTTAATCGTTATAGGAAAAAGAAAATTTTTTTTTAGAATAGTGTTTCCACAGTATGACTGTAACGGAAATTCTTCATGCAGCCTCAAAGTTTAATTCCCAGCTTATGTTTCGACAAGGATTTTTTTTTGTGTACTGTGAACCACCTAAAAATATCTTCGACAGTTCATATCTTAAACGTACTCAGAGATAACTCATTCATACTATATAAGGCACACTGAGGCTATCGATGATAATTGCGTGCACCTAAAACCCTTTTTTTAAAATTAAGCTTAAAATTTTGCAAAAATTTACATTTAAGGGATTTTTGATGCCCTTTTCCATCTACCTCTTGAACCAATTGTCTAAAATTACGATTTTTACATCATTTCAAAAATCTATGTTGATCGATTCATTTTATGGCTTGTAAGAAAATTTAGCAGATTTTTGATAATTCTTTTAAAATCACTGAAAAAAGTGTTATTTTCAGATTATTTATTTTTAAACGATTCCATCCAGAAATGTATCAATTCAAATGACACGTTATTAACACGGTGTACGGAATGAACATTTCATCCGCTTTTAAAAGAGAACAAGGATAATATCTGTTCCGAATTTGTAGAAATTTTTGAATAAACAGTCATGCAAAGATGTTTTTTTTTTACTTCTTGACGAAGACAGCAGTGGTTTTCAATTGCACAAGTAATACGTCTAAGGCGAGAGAGAGTTGTATGATATAAAACTCCAATTGCACCTCAAGCCATAATACAAAGCTATGCACCGATGTATAATGCAAAAAATGTGATGAATAATGCAAAGAGGCATGAATAATGCATGAATAATGAATGGCATGAATAATGAATAATGCATAATGCAAAATTTTTACTCAAATTCCCGCCATTGGGGTGTTTTTGAGGCAAAATCATGATTCGTCTAAAAAGCAATCGCGTTTTTTGTTGTTGCATAATTGACGTTCTTTTCAATCACACACGCTGTGGTGTAGAGTCAAAGGCAGCAATGGACATGTTGCTGAAATTCTCCTTTGCTGCAGATGACATCGAATGGTACGAGTAAATATAAATTGTTGTGTAACAGATACTTACTCTTGCGATACAGTTTTGGATGTATTAAGGTGATCTGTCATTATCTTGTGCATTACATGCTTTATCTCACACTCTGTGGTACGATGAGTATGGAACAACCCTTCGATCAGTCCATTCTGTATACCCACCGCGCGATTGCATAATCTTATCACTCTGTCTTGATTTTATTCATGACGAGTACCGACTTCTCGGAAGGATAATCCGCAATCTGTATGATCCACCACAATTCTTCCTATATCAAACACAGGAACATGCTGGGTGGATTTCCGTATTTTTCTAAGAGGCAAGTTGTAACTTCTAATGCAATGAAACAGTGGGAAGCACAACTCCAATGTGTTTATATAAAAATACCTTTTGTTTCCTCCTTTATAAAAATATTATTAAGTGGCGGTAACGTATATAATTTGTATGGGCACTATAAAAATAATCATTTGCATGTATTATCAAGGTCTGAGCGTGACGCCAATTTTCTGCCTGTTGGATACTTGAAAAGGATGATTACATTATGAATTACTACAGCAGTGTATTATATACAGTAGAGCGTCGTTTATCCGAACGTTTATTATCCGGAGCGTCAAATATCCGAACCAGTTTTTTTTTGTCAACTGCATGTACTGTTTATGAATATGTTTTTTAACAGTGCAACGCTTGTCTCACGTGAGGACAAAAGTGACGAGAAAAACAAGGTGAGGGATATTTGGGGAATTTCAGTTGTGTTATTTGGTAAATATCTGCGAGGAAGATTAGGTCAGTTTGTTTCCAAGTGAGGGGGTGTATATGTGCTCTTTTGTTGAGTTGTGAACTGCTATGGTTTCGAATTCAAAACGGAAGCGCCACGTCTTGGAACATAGAGACAACATAGATTTCAAATGCTAAATGGTGACGTGATTGTGACTTCCTTTCAAGAAGAATCCGACCTTGTCGACGATGAAACGGATGAAGACGAGGACAACAACAACAACGAAAGTAGCAAGGGTTCTATCAAATGCTGACGTGTTTTATGCGTTAAAGACAGCTATGAATTGGTACGAACAACAGAGTGCTGTCCTACTCAACTACTGCTGCTCAAGAGAACCAGGGACCCTGAAGCGAAAAACGAAGGATTATTTTCCACAATAAAGGTAAAATTACGACATTTTGCACCTATTTTGCTTTTTCTTCAAGCACGTTTTCCGCATGTGATGATTTTCAATATTTGTATAGTGTCCGGTCGCTTTCGGTTATTAAAGCAATCGCGTATCCGAACAGTGTACGGTGCCAATTGATTCGGATAAACGACGCTCTACTGTAGTGTTTTATTAAAAATTATTTAAGATTAAAACGGTTTGTTCTAAACAAATTGTCAAGGAATAAATATTTTTTTCTGCGTTTTCTTACTTCTTTCATACAAGATAAGAAGAATATGTGTAAAAATATAAGATTTTACTATTCAGTTTATTTTATGTATAATTTTAGATGATATAATTAACCCGAGAGCGTTATTTTGGAAAGAGGTCTAGCAATCATGATGGCTAGGAAAATGTTGAATAAGTTTAGAAATAAGCAAAGAAAAAAAAATGCATTTTTGAAGTAATCAGGATAATAGTATTAGAAAAGAAATAAAATAAATTTTTTACTTTTAACAAACCTCATTAAAATAGAAAAGTATTTGATTACTCTTGTAATACTATTATGATGAATGTTTCGAAAATGCTCTTTGAAATCTGACTGAATGTATTTGACTCGTAATGGTCTTTCATAATAAAATAATGCAAATGTAGAACTTCAAAAAAATATTAATTTCCTTCTTATCAACAATACCAAAACATAATAATTTTTCAAAAAATGTATTTTGAAATCAGTTTAAATGCTTTAAACACGCAATGGAGAACAATCCGTAGCTTTACACAAATACTCAGTTCTATAAGCTTAAAAAATAGCTGGACAATGCCTAAAAATTGGTTTCTTTCTTATAGCTAATACATAAAAAGACATTTATGCATTTATTATGAAACATTTGCATTATTTCTCTTCAAACATATAAGCCTGACTCAGAAAATATTCAATAGCACTGAAGCTGCTATGTTCTTGATTTAAAGTCTTCGATAAGTATCCGTATTCTCTGAGTCGAATTTAATTTATCCATATTATAATAACCAAAAGGTTTATAAAATAGTTAGCGAAATAAAACATTTGAAATGATGCAAAATTTAATCAAAAGACAATTAACATACGTATCAAAAAGACAGACACAGCTCCAAACTTTTCAGAGCAAAGAATCGGAAGAGGAATTTAAAAACGAAAATTTAAAAAGTTCATTTACTTTGACAGTAATATCATGTATATTTGCGTCGACCGGATTAGTAAAAAAGAATAAGAAAATATGCATTTACGTGTCTATACTCAGTTTTCACGTAATTAGATGTTTTCCTTTTTTGAGAAGTTTATTGTGTGCAGTTAATAATGAAAGAACTTTCCAAATTCAGAAAATTAATCTTATTAACAGCACAATGACCATTTTGCTTTGGTGGAATTTGTTTTATAAAAGGAATGAAATACTAAACCTCATTCAATTTTTGTTGAGCACATTAAGTGTTAAGAAACAAAAAATAGTTACTTTATTCTGCATCTTTAGTGTGTTATTATATCCTTTGTGGTTTTTTATTTTTACGAAAATCTGGACTCGTAAATTTTATTCTAAAAGTTCCTGTCAAAATTTTGGAATACCTTTCGATTTCAGATATATTTCAGTAGTAATTTTTGCAATGGATATTGTAGAGATGCATACAATGTTCGCCGTATACTTCAGTGTGCTCTATATTTATTGTTTAATATGTTTCCTGATTTTGGAATCATTTGAGAAACCCCGGAAAGACATTTCGTTTACATATCTTTGCGTCGAAATGAAAAAATGTCAAATGATGCTACGCGTTATTAAGAAACTGGAATGTACAATGTCATTTCCAGTATTTATTGCATTCTGCAGAATAACTCTTCAAGCCTTTTCAATGGTTTTTCAATGGAAAAAGGGCTCAAGTGACATCTTTATAAGTTTGCATATTTCTATAACTATTATAGAGATGATATTTTTGTTTGTTGTCATCGCATTTCTTGCAGATTTGGTTCAACGCCGCTTCGTTTTGAATATGAATTATTTGCTTTGTGATGAAAGTAGATTCAAGCTATTAGAAGTGGATAACGTTCTATACAATCGAATGTTACAAGATAACAAATTAACCGCTTGGGAGATGTGTGTGATAAATCGCAGACTCGTACTTACTTTCATGGCATCTCTTGCAACATATAGCATTCTAATAACAGATCAAATAAATGCTTAGAAAAAAAGAATACTCTGACTTTAAAATAACTTATCACTTTCACGAAGCAAAATTGAAATAAATTACGTCATTATTTATGAGAAGAGTAATTTAAAAATTTAAAAAGAATTATGATGTTTTCAGAAACGTGATTTAACAAGTGTGGCTTCAAGAAAACTACCAATTTTTGTAACATTTTCCTAGAAGTACCTTTAGAAAACAGTTGCGATGCTCAGATTATTTTTGTATGCAATTGAAGATTTTGCAATGTATTTATTTCCACTCTACAGTATCTTGAACAATTGCATAAGGAGTATATAGGGAACTAGTAAAATGAGTCAGATTGTAATTGCAATGAAACTACACAAATAAAGAAAAGAAACGAGATGAATACAAAATAATTAATGTTATATGGAAAACAAACAAAGTGGATAATGCGTGCAGTAGGTAATAGAATTAGTAAGCGTTGTAAATAAATCTTAGTGCTTGAAATGGCGTATGAAGCACTATACATTTACTCATTTTAAATACGATTTAGGAATGACATATTTCGACTTCAGGTTGGGTAATTGTGAATTGTTACAAAAAACACAATTTTTGATATTATCAAATCAAGCTTTAAGGAATACTGATTCCCTCGGGAATTCCATTCGCAGCAGCCACCATTATTAGACAAAAGCGAATTTTTGTACTATCTAGATCAGGGGTGTCAAACTCGGGGACCGCAACAAACGTTTTTGCACCCCGGCCAAAAAATCGGCACACAATAATATATAATAAAATAATAAACCAACGTAGAATAAAAATAAGAATTTTTTAAGTTATATTCTTCTTTTTTCAATTATTGAACAAAATGTATACATTTATTTTAAATATACCACAGTTAGGTAAATATAATACCTACATTTCTATAAATATTGATTAGTTTTTTATTTTTGCGGTCCATCTGAAGTTTTATCTTATTTGTTTGGCCCAAGATCGTTCTTTGAGTAAGACACCCTTAATCTAGATTCAAACGTATGGTTTATTAACTATTACACACAATCTTGTGCTCTTCAATAGATTCCTAAGAACATTAATCCTATCTCTTTTTCCTTGTAAGAATAAAATATGTACGTAATTTTTCTCATAAAAATCAAACAATGGATAAAGAATATGAAGAGTTTCAAAGAGAAGAAGCAAAAAGAAAAAACTGTTTTAATGTAAAAACTATGCGTGCATGGATAAATTCTTTAAAATATTGTTTAACATGTTATTCTTAGAAGCATGCTGTAAAATTGCCAAATGATTTTAAAGTTATTTAAAAGTTTAAATTTGTTATTACCAAGCTTTGTTTCCGGAATATCCACATTTGTCTTAATATCTTTCTTGCTGTATCCCATAGTTAATATGTGTTAAAAGCCCAGATGCATCCGTAAGTTATAATGATAATATACGATTTTGAGATTTCTCTTTTTGCGGTTATTTTTTACGGGAAAATTCAATGGCCTCGGCTGCCTAGTAATCAAGGTAAAGGACTCGTGGCCGCTGCGTCATGAGTTCAAGCCGGAACCGCTGAAGACCAGCCGTGTTGTGGAGCGATGCACGTTAAATCTATTGATAGCTCAAATGTCCTTCCTTGGAGTGGTAGTTAGGAGAGGGGGTGCCAGCTCAGGTATCATCCTCGTCACTTGACCATGGTTCAAATTTACAAGGTCTGTCGCCAAAAGCCCTCGAGTAGCTGAAAAGTGTGACGTTAATATTCACTCACTCACTCACTCAGGTGAAAATTCAAATCTGTAATTAAAGTTATTTGGATTTTTAAGTAATACTAATTATAGAGTCTGGACTCTTAATGTATCGATATTTTATAGCTAAGGGGTATTAAGTTAAACTTTTTGATTTTAAGCGTTAATATTTGTTAGTCTACTATGAGCATCATCATAAGCCATAATTTTATTTTTTCATTCTTTTTCTTTTAAATTTTTAGTCAAAAAGTAGTCTTCTCTATTTTAATATGTGTTTTTAGTATTATACTTGGAAAACTTAAAATGAACAGTTAGGCTTTTTATCATTCAAAACCTAAATATTGTTTTTTGAATTCAATTATGCGTATTTTTAAATTTTTAAAACTATTTATCAATCGTTTTTATAATCTTACTCAATTTCCTGAAATTAATAAGAGGGTGCTTCATGTTTACCAAAGATCAGCATGACTTTTTTTTTAATATTACTTTTCTTTTTTTCTAAAATATAAAACATAATAATTTAAACGTTTTAGTATAAAAAATAATGTGTGGCGAATAATACGTTTGGTTTTCTCTTACTTAATTTAGTTTTTCAAAATATTGTACATAATAATCCAGGAAATAGGTTTGAAATGCCTAGCGCATTAATTGCTAAAATGTTAAATTTTAATAATTTTTTTCAATTATAAGTTAAATTAATCTAGAGAAACAAAACAATTTTTATACTGAATAAAGTCATAAAAAATATTAGAATAAATCTAGAATTGCTGTTTTTGTATTTTCCTTAAATTAAACAATTTGGGAAACACAAAGCTTAAATTTTATGTTATTTCTAATGACTCTATGTTACTTGAATGATCAGTACTTCCTAATCTAATGAAAAGTATTTTTTTTTATATATCGCAAAATAATAAATTAATTTCAAAAGCTTTTTTTAATAAAAGATTTTCAAAGGAATCTTCTATCTTCTTTTGAATGAATAACTAACTTCTTTTGAACTAAAATACACCCTTTAGATTTATTCGAACTAAGTTGTAATTTAATCTTTTAGTCACCAAATCTGGAATGAGTCGCCAAATCTATCTGGAAACGGGATCTGAAGTTAGTCGCCAGATGCGGGATGGGATATGAAAATGAGAAATTGTTAATCCTGATGATCCTGATCAGGACAATGGAACAAAAGTATTAAATTATGGTATTGTCATCGGTCCTGGACAAGTGAGCAAAATTTCAAATTAGAGTGGCATTTTAAAAAGGATAAAAATTGAATTCAAAGATTCCATTACATACAAGTAAAACTTATAAAAGGGTGTTAAGATATACTGTGTGATAACCTAATTAAATATCTAGGCCCGAGTCTTGTTTAGTTTAATAAGGTAATAATGTCGCCGCGTTGAGAGACGTGGAATTGTGCCATTCCCTAGAATTAATACTTTTGACGGATATTTTGTATGGAATATATACTAATTAATTTAGTTTTTAAAATAAAAATCTCCCAATACTTATCAATTCAATGTTTTATGAAATGATCAAACATAATTTATCAGATTTTTATATAATAGTTTCAGATGCTTCAAAAAAGTGAAAATATAACATCGGTTGCATAATTGTATTGCGAAATATTGCATCGATCTACGATTTACTAGGATTTTTTTTCGTTAATAATTATTTTCTTTTGAATCTGGTTACTACTAAAAACAATTTATGTGTATTTATGTGCAAAATTATACCCCGACTTACGCGAATTCACTTACGCGGTTATAACTCAGTCTATCCTATCGCGTAGGGTTATTACTGCACAACTAATCTGTGTAGAGGAGAATGGTAACGATCTTTTGAAACCTTCGAAATATGTTTCGATAAGGACTGAGACTTTGACATTTTAAATTAATACATCGTCATATTTTTACTATAATTTCTTAATTCAATGTGTTGTAGATTCGATGAGAAAAATGTAAATGAAATTATACGGAGTAGAGTCTAAAGTCAAAAATATAAAAAAAACTATGAATTAAGAGTTCTTTAAATGTTACAGCGCTAAAATATAACTAAGAAAGCTCAATGACATTTTCTTTCAACAAAAATTATATTTCCTTTTTCGATTTTGATATAGATTCTTCATAATCGATTATTTCATTTTTTTTAATGTATCGCATATTTTACAAACATTGATCATAGAATAATTAGCTTTAAAAGCTGTTATATAATTTGCTACCTTTTCTTTCTTTTTTTATTTAGAACGGTAACACAAGAAAACATATCGAAAACTTATGTTACGTATATTTGTATGAAGAGAAAGAAGTCATTCATTTAAAAACTGTATTATGTTATAAAACCATTATGAAAAAGATATTTCTATAAACATCAACAACAATATAAGAGATCAATTAACTCCAGGATGTTTTCCTCAAAATTCAGAAGTTTCATTGATTTTTTTATTTTTTATTTTCGATGCCAAAAGTATTTTTATTGTTCATGATTATTTTACAATGCACTTTTTCAGAAAAATACAATATAAAGAAATTACAAAAGGTGTTTTTGAGTAAAAAATATTGGAAAAATTTGATACTAGCTTTCAAAAATCTTACACACATTATTCTCTTGATAGAAAGTTTGACACTAAAAGAAAGTAAATCTTGAGACAAATATAATACTCAAAATACAGCAAAAACGATATGTTTATGAAATATAAATAGAATTAAGAAAAATCACGATTGAGGGTTTTTTTTTGAGTAAATAAATGTCTTACATTTATAACACAGGAGGTTAAAGGTGTGTAAACAACGTACAATGCTTTTTTTATATCTTTTACATAAATAAATTCGCTTACAATAACACAACTTGATAATTGTTTGTTACTAAGTACTTTAATGAATTTTTCGTGAAGATAAACTTGAAACTTTAAATTGTGTTTCCGTTTTACTACGTAATATGCAATATTTCGAATAGTTAATTTTTGTAAAATGAATTCGCGTATTTTATTGTCAATTACTTCTTTGCAATCGGAACACTAAACAGCAAAAATAGAACTAAATAAATTCATCATGAATGGATTAAATTTAAGAAGTTATTTGATGCTTCTCTATACACAAGATGTGATTAGAATTATAAGAAATAAAACGTGAATCGAAAACCAGCTTAGTAAAAGGCACAAATCCTAAATCAAAAGA
Source organism: Trichonephila clavata (assembly GCA_019973975.1). Classification (NCBI taxonomy): domain Eukaryota; kingdom Metazoa; phylum Arthropoda; class Arachnida; order Araneae; family Nephilidae; genus Trichonephila; species Trichonephila clavata. Next base: position 89,796 of record BMAO01031007.1, read on the forward strand.
TGGTTTGAAAATTTAAATAATAACACTAACATCATATAATTATGAGTTAAAGAAAGATTTTAAAAAATTAACCGGACACAAAGCAATAAGAAAATCCGAAAGGTCTAGACGCTTTCTTCGAATGGTTACATATATATATTTCAATAGACTCTTAGAATATATTTATATCGATTACTAAACATTATAAGTAAGTGCTCCTTTCTTTTTGAATGCACCCTGATCTTTGAAAAAACTTTATTTTTATTAGTATTGTAATTCAGAGACATATTTTTAATTGCTTCAAAGGTAGAAAGCCTTATTTTACTCAATTAAAAATTCAAATTGACGATCTTTTATAATTATTATTGTTACCCATATAAAAACATTTATTAGACGATTATATTACACTCTTATGGATTCGAAAAAATGTAGAAAGTACCTCATCTAACAAAAATCTAAGAGCAGGATTTGATAATTAGATAAATGTCTGTGCAATATCTTTATGTTTTAAAAGTACAAATATCAAAAATAGAGAAATTCCTGTCACATTTGGAAGCTGCCACGACTAAAAGATTAAAGTGGAAAATTTTATACCAATAATTTACTTGCTAACTTGCAATTGCAAGTGCGCAGAGTAAGAAAGAATTTGAACGCTTTGGGTTTTTTTGAAAATATTTAGAATTGGAATCAGAACGCAATTGAAATATCAAAATTTTACGATAAAGATATTCATAGTGGGAAACTAAATATAAATGTCAACATTTCAAATCATATCTGATCAGCGTTGGTAAAAATTGAAAAAGAAGGGGGAAAAAACCCCAGAGAATTTTGAAAAAAAAAAAAAAAAAAGAAAATTGAAGAAGTATGATTCTACATATGAAGATGAACAGTTGTTGGATGACGGTTTGGTTCAACACACTTTATACATACATATAAAATGAAATACTATTTAAAGCATATCCAAGTATTGAAATAGTAAAGATAATTTTTTTCCCGTTGATTACTAACTTGAGTGGTGAGCATTCATTTTCAAAACTCAAACTGGTCAAAAAAGGAATTGAGAAATCGTAAAACTCAATCACATTTGAATAATTTAAGCTTTATGGGTATTGAACAGAGTTACAGAGGGAACGATTTTTAGTTTTTATCGTAGAGTTATCCCTCGGCGCCTTTGTCTACGTGTTTTTTAGAATGTAACACCCCCTCCCCGCCCCATAAGAGAGGTCTATGTACGCCATAGGTATTGAAAATGAAACATTAAACATAGATTTGGAAGATGTAATCAATGATTTCACAAATTTTTATAAAACATAGAAAATCAATATCCAAATGAAACCCCATTTCATTACAGATTTCTTTAATTGAATTTTACATGTGAATCCAAAGTACATCCAATTCAATAAATGGGTCGTATATGAGGCCTATTTTTTACATAGGGGCCAGGGCTTTTAGAAGTCTTAAAAAGTCCTTGGATGATATAATGGGTTGGAGGGAAAGTTCTGTCGTATTTTAAATAGGCAGGTGATTTTTCTTGTAAATAAAAAAAAAACATCTGGCTTGTGAGTCATTCGGATTTTTTTGGTTTCTTTAGCCGCTGTATAATATAAAATGAGTCTTTTTTTACGGCTCATCATTTACTTGTGATATTTAAAGTGAAAAACATGTCAGTAGATAAAGTGCATTTACGACACTGCATTTTGTATGAATTCCTAAAAGGAAGCAACGCATCGGTTGCATGTAAAAATTTTATGTGCGGTATTTCGAAAAGATATTGTAAATGTTCGTACTTGTCAAAGATGGTTTAGCAAATTTCGTTTTGGGGATCTGAGCCTCTAAGAAAGTGATTGATCTGGACCACCATCCAAGATCGATAGTGATGTTTTGCAATCCATGTTGGAAAATAATCCACATTTAACAAGTCGAGAAATTGCAGAAGAGTTTGGCATTTATCATGCAACTGTTGGACATTACATTAAATCTCTTGGATTTGTGTTAAAGCAAAGTGTTTGGGTTCCACATGAATTAACAGAAAAGAGTTTGTCTGATCCTGTGAGAATGTGTTCATCACATCTGATTAGACACAATGTGGAGCCATTTTTGGACAAGCTGGTTACTGGAGATGAAAAGTCAATTCCTTACGAGAATATTAAGAGAAAAAAATATTACGGCAAACCAGGAATATCATCAGCAACAGTTCCAAAACGAAGTACCATCAATGAAAAGTACTGCTTTGTTTGTGGTAGGACAGGAAAGGTCCAGTGTACTACGAGTTGCTGAAACAGGGAAAAACCATTAACGCGGATCTGTACTGCAACCAGCTGGATAAACAGAATGCAGCTATCGAAGAAATAAGGCCTGCATTAGTGTGTAGAAAAGGAATAGTGTTCCACCATGATAATGCTTGATCGCATACTGCAATGGTGACACAACAAAAACTGAATGCGTTAGGATGGGAAGTCCTTAGTCACCCACCGTAATCACCTGACATTGCACCATCTGATTATTACCTGTTCAGATCTCTGCAAAATTATCTAACGGGAAAAAAATTCAAGTCTTTTGAGAGTGTTTCTAAGGCAGTTGTTGACTATTTTAACTCCAAGGATGTGAGAACTTCTACAAAACAGGAATTCAGAGGTTACCTGAAATGTGGCAACAGGTTGTAGCAAATAATGGAGCATATGTGATTGATTAATATTAAACACGTATTTTTATAAATTAATTCAAATATTTTCCTTAAAATACGACGGAACTTTCCCTCCAACCCATTACATTATAAAATGTTATTATGTGAAGAAAACATACCTTTAAGATTAAAACCGATCATATTATCCATCCGTTGATTGATATTTATGAAAAGGTTATGCACACATTGTATATTCTATTATTAATAAAAACAGCGACAAAGTAGAACATCTCAGTAATCTAATGGTCGAGGGAAAAACTTATGGTTGTTAATAAATCTCGAGTATGATTCTCGATAGCACTAAAACTTGTCGCGCAGAATAATGAAGCATGTTGCAGGTGATATCCATAGGGGCATCAATGGTGTCCTTTACAGATTGACTTGACAATTTGAAGAAAAATGTTCTAAATCTTAAGTATTTGATCCGTGGCTCAAAATTACAAGATCAGCTGATAAACTGATGTGTTAAATGTTGGAGTTATTAGGAAATAAAATCTAAAATCACACATATACACACATGAAAGACGTAAAAACAAAGATGTGAAGTTGAAACACTTATATCCAAATTCATATTTCAAAACCGATTTTCAAAGTACAGCGTATCATGCACTTTTTGCTTCATGCACTATTACTAATATCTACTCCTTGCATTATCTACTTTTTTTACATTGCATGCTCCATATATGTCACATACCTCGTGTTGACTTTGTAATCTCAGTGCAAGTAAAGTCTCTGCCACATTTTAACTTAAGCCATTTAAACTCCTCAACAAAACTTAAAATAAACTGTGCCACAAAATTAAATGCATTTCAAAAATTGCAATTAATTACAAAAAATTTTAAGTTACAATCGCTTTGTAAAGTATTTCTAATAAAATCTATGGAAAAATTGAGGTAATTCAACTTTAAGCCTCATGTTAAATAGCCTTTAATACTTCACTGCAAGTCTTTTGGATACGAGTATACTTAAAATTAATTATAATCTTATTCATAAAATAGTTCTTAGACCTATTTACTTTTTGCTTTGTAAGGAAGATAAAATAATTGTTTGTGTCAAGGTATTTATTATTCACTTATCTGATCTCTTATTAAAATGGTATATGTTACAGAGAAGCTATGAAAGTCAGTACAAGTTGGCGGTTTATTATACACATATTCCAAGCGGTCAATTTATTGTCTTGCAACATTCGATTGTAAAGAACACTTTCCACTTCTAAAAGCTTAAATCTTCTTTTATCACAAAGCAAAGAATTGGTATTCATGAGGAAGCGGCCTTGAACCAAATCAGCTAGAAATGAGACGACAACGAACAATAATATCATCTCGATAACGGTTACAGTAACATGCAAACTTCTAAACACAAGATTTGAATCCTTTCTCCATAGTAAAACCATTGAAAAGGTTTGCAAAGTTATTCTGCTGAATGCAATAAATATTGGAAATGCCATTGTATGTTCTAGTTTCTTAATCAAACGAAGCATCTTTTGACATTTTTTCATTTCTGCAAAAATACATTTGAACGAAATGTCTTTCCGGAGTTTTGGAAATGATTCCAGCATTAGGAAACATATTAAGCAATAAATACAGATCACACCGAAGAATATGAACAAACGTTGAATGCATAACTCCAATATCCAACGCATAAACTGTTATTGACATGAACTTCAAATCGAAAGGTAATCCGTGATTTTGACAGGAACTTTTAACATAAAAAAACTACGACTCCATATCTTCGTAAAAATAAAAATCCAGGCAGGATTTAATAATATACTAATGATACAGAATAAAGTAATTATTCTTTGTTTCTTTAGACTTAATATACTCAGTAAAAATTCAACATGACTTAGGATTTCATTCATTTTGGGAGACAGATTCCCCCAAAGGGTAATGGCCATTGCGTTGTTAATAAGATTAACTTTATGCAAATTAAATATTTTTTCACCACTTACACATAATAAAATTTTCAGTACAGGAAAAAATCTCAATGCGTGAAAGCTGAGTATTGACACGTACACCCATAATTTCTTATTCGATTTGATTAATCCAGTTGAGGCAAATATCCATGATACTACTGCCAAAATAAAGGAATTATTCAAAGTTTTATTTTTGAATTGGTTTTTAGAATGACTGCTTTGAGACGTTTGGAGCTCTGTCTGTCTCTTTGATGCAAGTGTCAAAGGTTTTTCAATGGAATTATGCAACATTTCAAAACTTTTTTCCCCTGGCAGTTTATATCTTCCTTGATTGCTATAAACTGACAGAGAGAATGAAGTTCAACACCAAACTTTTTGTTTATCGAAAATTTTAAATCAAGAGTAGATCAGCGCTTGTCACGCACGGAACGCTTACCAAATCGGCTTCCACTGAAGAGGACTGATGAAAGTTAGTATTAATCAACATATAATTATCATTGTTTGTATCAGATGTGTTTGTATAAGAAATCGTTTATAGGCAGTGTCCAGTGTTTTTAAGCGAAAGAGCTGATTGATTGTAAAAATACGTATTGTTAGCCATTGCGTTCCGGAATCATTAAGTCAGATTTTCAAATACATTTTAAAAATAAAATTCATGATACTAGTACTGTAAAAAAGAATTAAAACATTTTTCTATTTTTATTGAAATTTTATTCCGGGTTTGTTTGTTCTTATCGCTGGGAATTTATACAAGTCTTTAATAATGTAAGCATGAATATTTTGGATGTAAGGTATCACAATGAGTAATCAATTTATTTGTAATATCCAATTTTAAAAAAACTGATAGAATGTGAGTGTTTGTTTAACTATAGGTATTGTTCCCTATTTCTTGTAAAAAAATTTAGTCAGATTTTTCAAAGCGCATTTATCGAAATATTCAGGATATTTGTATTATAGAAAAAAATAATACAATTCTCTGATTTGAGTGTCATTGTATTTTATAATTTCTGTAAGAAATGGTATCAGAGCTTATAATACAAATTTCTTTTAAATGTGATGGTTTCAAAAGATTGTTCGGTAATGGAAATATTGAAATTAATCACGCATTTTTAAAAAATGGATAAAATTACACTAGTCAACACTAAAAACAAGAGCTAATAAATAAATTTAATTTACATATTCGCTCCTTTCAACCCAAAATTAGTAAGAAAAGGCAATTTATAACTAGGAAACAGACAAAAATATGTTTTTTGTTGCCTAGTGTTATATTCTATATAGAATAATTTTTAGTTGATCCACCTAACGGGAAATAACTACAACTTTATCTCATAAAAACTGCCACGTTTGCGTATTTAAAACAGGATGATGCAATTTTGCATTACCCACGTATTTTGAAAATCACAAAAGTCTACTGGCAATCATATGAATCTTAAAGCTTCCGGTAGAAGAAACCTATAAATATATGTAATATCTCCAGAGAGAGAAAATAATGTTTGTAATAAAATTTTTTTATGTACCATGTTTTTATAACCATTTTCATGCGCTGCCATCCACTTCTAAGCTATGGTCCAAATTTCAAGTATCTAGCTCATTGGGAAGTTAGTTTAAAATCAATTACGAAATTCCACCCGGACAGACATACAAGAAAGCGAGTTAATACAAACATGTTAACGTGGGGCCCCCGTGGGTTCTTCTTAACGTGGGTTCTTTCACCCCGGAGCCACGAAGTTCAATACGTAGACGCAACTCGACCTGTGCTATCGACAGGTTGACTTTGTTCGTCTAAATTCATGTAAGTTCTGAAGTTACGGAGCCGTTTGTGGAAATAGGGGCTCACCTCTTCGGGAGCCCGTTTTCGAGACTAGAACTTTTTTTTAACATTTTCATGTATTGTCATCCCTTTCTGAGCTATGATCTAAATTTCAAGTCTCTAGCTCATCGGGAAGTTAGTTTAAAATCAATTACAAAATTTCACAAGAACAGACAAGAAAGCGAGTTAATAAAAACATGGTAAAATAATGTTTTTGTGTTTCGCTATAGTGTCCGTGCGTCTTTGTGTCACGTCACCCTTCGTTTCGTGTAATTAAAGCTAAGTGAATAGAGTTTCACAGAGATTTAAAAGATAGCTAGTGGATAAGTTGCTGTAAGATAAAAGTAGAGTTTACATTTGAATCGCTAGAGTTCCTGAACAGAGGATTAGGAACCCCGTGGGGCGAATTCAAGAAATTCAGCTGAGTATCTCCCTTTAACGTTAAATATTTTTCATTGTGAATATTTAGAGTACACAAAAACTGAATCACTCCTCATTAGCTTGATTAAAAGTTGATAGTAACTAAGAAGTTGCGAAATAAAAGTTATGTTTTAGTGATGTCTCTTCCTTCAATAGACCCTCACATCAACGCGAGTGGAGGTTCCCTACATGTGTTAAGAATTAAGATTTTCCTAATTGCCAAGACAAAACCTCAATTAGGAAAGATATGAAATGTTTTAAGAATGCGTACAACGAGTTAATCCCTTAACTGGTTTGCCAGTACACCGTAAGGGCTACTGAAAGCTGACCACAACTGGTTTGCCGGTACGTTATACGAGCACTGGTGTTTTCTTCTTTCTCCCTTTTACTTGCATGTATTTTTAATTCTTACAATAAGATGATTAGTGCTAGTGCTTTTTAGGGATGAAGTTTATCCATGGTACTGAAATACTTCTCATCCGGGATTTTCTTTGTGGTGAAGGTGGGAATTTTTCATTGAAGGCAAGAATTTAGATTAACGAAAATATTCGATAAAGTACAGGGATTGGCAAGGCAGTGTGCAGTTTGTTGCTTGAGAAGAAATGGAAATGAAAAGTTAGCCCAAAAAGGCCGAAATTATGTCTGTCCCTATTGTAATGTAAGACTTAGTATTACAACATGCTTCAAAAGGTGTGCATATATATAAAAACACACAATACTCAACCGTTTCAAAAAGAAATACCAACATAAAATTTTTTTTTGTAAGTATGAGAGAAATTCTTTTAAGATATATGAAACATTCTTCACAGCATTCAGAGTGTACTTATAAAAAGTAAACATTTAGAGGTTTTTGTGTTCTATTTATAAAATAAAAAATAGTTGAAAAAACTTTGAATTGGAACATTAAAATAAAATTTTTCCTTTTTCGCATTCTGTTAGATTCTGTTGTTCGCTTAGGAAAATGTAATAAAAAATTGTGCCTTTTTTTTGGGAACATTTTGGCAAATTTACAATGTAAGCTTAGGACCCTAAGCTTATGTGAAGTTGTATGAGTATGAAGATATTTTAAATCATAAAAAGAATATGCATCATCCACAGCCGAAATACAAAATTTTTTTTATTTAAAAAAGTAATACATGTAATACAAATAAAAGAAACACAAAGGTTTATTTGAGAAATAATAAAGAAAAGGTTAAAAAATATAGCACAGAAAAGAGAAAACTTAAGCTGTTGGAAGAGAACGGAACTTCAGAAGCTCTGAAAAGAGACTATAATGTTTGAAAGAATGAAGGAGAAGAAACGCAAAGAGAAAGCGTGTATAAGGCAAACAGGGCAAGCGGAAACTAAAAAGATTTATGTGAAGACATGTACAGAAAAATGTACAGAATGTACAGAAAAATTTCCATTAGTGTAATGCTCGTTTAACATGCATTTGTAAATAAAATAATACAGTAATACAGATCATCATCAATAGTATATATCAATGTAATAATATAATCAGTTTTTTTGCAGTGATTTCACTATATATTATACAAGTAAGGCGTATTAAAAATAATAAGGAATAATGAAAATACAAGGGAAATCACAATAATAATATTAAAAACTCCCGCTTTTTTGATAAAATCAGATTCGATTTCATATTCAACAGAAATAAAGATTATTTAAGAGATAGCGCTACAAATAGCGCTTTGGGGATAGTAAAATATTTGATTGTATCTTGAAGATAAATACTCAAAAGAGGATTCCTAGACCAAACAGAGATGTTCTAATTAGAGTAAAGTAACAAAAGGAAATTATCAACAAAAGGGCAGCAGAGCAAATAGCAGGCGGTGCCCCATCACAACCAAAAGTGCAATGTGGGTTAATGAAAAGTTTAAATCTGAAAAGATAATGAAAAAGCCTATGATTAGTGAAAAATATTTCGAGAGATGAGAAATAACAACCTATTGGAGCGAGGGAAAAAGAACTTGATTCTAGATCCTGTGAGTGAGTCATTATTAGGCGATGCTGCTTGACGAATTTAAATGTTTTAGAAGGAACAAAAGTAGTATGACTCTGCGTGGTGACCAGTGTAGTCCAGAAGTTAGCGATGTCTCTGAAGTTGTTGTGAGCTTTAACCTAGGAAAATTTTAAAAAAAAGTAGATATAAAGTTTGTGTTTGAGACTAATTAGGTAAGATGACTTGTAATGGACTAAATTCATGTGACGTCATAGCCACATGATAATGACAACCACGTGTTTCTGGTCAGTTAGTTCAAAAACTCATGTGACGTCATAGTTACACGATAAAAGCTATCATGTATTTCCAGAGAATCAGTTCATGTGTTTCGTTGTTGCCAACTTTCGATCTTTTTAGAAATTTTCTCTTAAGTAGTACAAATTTGTTGACAATAGTTACGCACATAAGTAGATAAAACGCATTTTATTTAAAAAATACATTCATAAGATAAGATTTTTTCTTAATTTTAAAATCTTTTTAAAGAATTTTTTTTCCATAACATTTGATTATCTTACCCAATTATGAAATTTTATTAAGCTTTACAAATAGAAAAAAAAATAGGTACAATTAGTTTAATGTCTGCTTAGAATTCAATGGAGAACACGTGTTTGTGTTTATCATGTGACCGTCATGAATTGAGACCATTGAAGCTTTCCAGAAAGAAGACACAAGAGAAGACTCTTAGTATAAATTGGAATGATAGTATTATAAAAGACCATTTATAGCATACTGAGATCCCAATAGCTGCGATTTCGACCTGAAAGAAGGTGCTAAAAGAAGCGAGTTAGAAAAGTAAATATTTGTGGAAATTGCACATCGAGAAATCTACACATCCATTGATATTTAGCCATTGGTGTACAGTTACTATTCAGTAGGGTCTACACAGGAATTTAGATTGCCGATCTGAGGATGGGTTGAAGTAAAAAAGAAATAAATTTATTGGTCAAGAGGAAAAGCTAAAAGGGTAAAAAATAATCCTGGATATCGGGTTTTTAAAGCTTATAATTAAATTTCTAAAGCAAGGTAGCAGAAATGGGAGGAATGCTTGAGACAATCTGCTGAAAATTATTTCAAGAGGTCTTTGAGGGCACTTATAAAAATTATAGGTTGAATTTGAGATTTTGGAAACTCAGTAAGAGTAGAGAGTTGGCTGAGGTAGCCTAGTGGTCAGGGTAGCGGACTCGTGGCTGGCGTGTCATGAGTTCGGGCCCAATACTACTGAAGACCCGCCGTGTAGGGGTGCGAGGCACGTTAAATCTATCGAGAACTCAAACGTCCTCTCGTTGGTGGGGTGGGGTTGTTAGTAGAGGAGGTTCCAGCTCAGGTGTCGTTCAGTCACTTGAACTTGGTTCAAAATGACGAGGTCCGTCGTCAAAAGCCCTCGTGTAACTGAACAGTTCGACGTTAATATTCAGTAACTCGAGAGTAAGGTAGGTAATTTTACATTTAATATATCTGACATGGAGAAACCAGTCAAAGAGTTTTTCCAAGATATCTAAGCTAAATAAACTATTTTTATATTCTGTCAAATCGCGAACCACTACGTGTGAAATAACATCGAATTGCAGGGCGTCTGATGACGAAAACAAAATATTTCTCGGTGGAGATATGAAGATTTAAATTGGTAACTTTAGACTGGATTAAGGAGAGATAATTAATAACATTTCGAAGATCCCTCAAAATTCTTCCACTTGTGACGTCATCGATGTGATCGGCAAAGACCTGAATGTGTGGAGATAGGTAGAATTGAGAACTGGCGTAAGCGTTCTAGATAAGATAATAGAAGGCATTAAAAATGAAATGGCAGACTCTTGTGACGTCAAACATAATAAGATAGCCAGCAGGCTTCATTATTCGAAACATTTTATGTAACACAAAAAGGAAATGCAATTCATGTTTTCATACTCATCATAAAATATTCAAAATGCGGCTTTAGTATGAAATAAGTAACAAGCAAACAACGCATAAAAATTAATTATTGTTAAGATTGTTATTGTAAACCAAGTATTAATGTGAAAGCTAAATATATATAAATAATGTACTACAAGTTTTTTTAACACATTTTATTTTAAGTGTTTTAAAAGTAAGGAATATATTTAATCTGAAAAGTGCAAAATAATCAATCAGTTGTATTCTCAATACTTTTTAGAATTTAAAAATAAGTCATTGTTATATTTTATTTGAAGAATTATGTTTGTTATGAAACTATTTTTTTTTAAAATTCTGTCAAGTTTTCTATGAACAAAATAATGTTTTCTGTTTTTGAAATACATTTCAAAAAGTAAAATTGATATGCATTTCAAATATTAAATTGTAAGAGAAAAACATGATCAATAAAAACTTTTGATGTAGAAAAAAAGAAAATGCTTCATTATAAGGCTTTCAATCTAATTCTGTTCTAAAACTAATTAAATTCAAAAGAGATCAGGATTTCCTTTGAGCTATAAAAAATATGGTAACACACGGAAAACAACGAATTGTATTATCAAGAAATCGACATATATTTTATCTGTGAGCAGAAATCAAATTATGTAATATGTATCCCAAAAATTCTAAGCAAGATCAATATTTTTTAGCTTTTGAGCTGTAATTGATATATGTAGAGAAAGAAACATATTTCACATTATTCTGAATTAATTACTGTGAATTATAACAATGAACAGTTTCTTTCACTTACCATTCAAAAGTGTATAACATATACTTTAACACATCTTTTAATATATTTTCTTGCAACTTATTTTAGTATAAAGAATAGTTATCTTTTATAACAGAATTTTAAATTATTCAGTCAATAAATGTAAAATGTGCAACGTATTAAAATATTTTTCTAGTAACTGTTTATTTAAACAGAATCTGCATCGAAATCATAATGGAAAATGAATTTTTTTTAACAAAAAAGGCAATGGAACTCATTTAGTTATATAAAAGTTGTTGCATATAAAGAAATATTTATTTATTGTTGTTATGGAAACAAAATAATGATATTCTGACTTAGGCTACGATGTAAAATTCCATTTATACTTCTGTCATTTAATAAAACTTTAAACAAAATTGTTGGTTCATCAAGAAATCACAACAAGTCACGGGAAATACTTACTAATATAGTTAATTGCGAAGTTAACTTTAAAAATATATTGACATATACTAATTTAAAATGTCAAGTTTTCAGTCTTTTTCGAAAAATATTTCAATAGCAAACTCAAAAAAACATAACCATTCTCCTCTATTTAGATTCGTTGTAATGTTTTTCGCCTCAATAGGAATAGTTGCCACAAATAATAAATTATGGATCTACATATCTGTACTTGTGTTTCATGCAGTGAGGATATTGCATGTAACAAAAATTATTCTTTGCTTAGCAACTAAGGAAGATGCGTACCAAGAATCTCATAAAATGATATTCGTGAACAACATACTCATCATCGTTATTTGGTGGAGCTTGTTTTTAAAAAGATTCCAGCTGCTCAATTTTGCTGAGAATTTGATACGGAAATTAAATACTAAAATACAGAAAAGAGTCATAGTGATATCTACACTGAGTTTTTTTCTTTCTCCTTCTTGGGTGCATTTTTTACGGATTATTATAGAAAAAAAATATTTGCTTAAAGCGTCCATTTCTGATAAATGTATAAATTATTGGACACCTTCTAATTTCATGACATCGACAATGAAAGTTTTAAGTGTATACCTGGGAAAAGCCGTCTATTCAGTTGCCTCTTATTATTATTGTTTAATCTGTTTTCTCATTCTGGAATTATTTGGGAAGTTTTCTACATCGTTACCACCTAACAATATTCTAATGGAATGGAAGAAATGTCAAAAAATGCTCCAAAGCATTAGAAGTTTGGAACACACCATGTCATTTCCAATGTTCATCATCTTTTTGAAAATAAGCACTCATACCTTTTATCATATATTAGCGTGGAAGACGCTAAAAAGTAACATCTTTAAGAATATCTTTCAAGGGATATTTACTTTACAAGCGATACTATGTTTTGTGATAGTGGTTTTTCTAGCTGATCTTGTTCAAAGTCGCTCAGCTATTTACATGGACCGAGTGTTTCAAAATAAAAATAGCTTTAGACAATTGCAAGTAGACAAAATGGAGTACAAGAGAATGATTAAAAACAATAAATTAACTGCGTGGAATATCTGCGTCATCAACAGAAACACTGTATTCACTTTCGCAGCATTTTTAATCTCGTACGGCGTTCTTTTCTATAATCAAGTTAATAGTTGAATATTCTCTGGCTACTTGCATTTAACGAAAATATGAAGATTCATCTTTTATTATTATTTCTAAAATTTAAGGAAAGTTCTAATTTTCTGCTTTTTAAGATTCTTTTTATTTAATAATGTTTTCTGAATTTAATTTATAAACATCAAAGTGGGGCAATAATTATTTTTTTTATCCTATGGATCACTTTATTCAGAAATTCCATTCCCATGACTTTTACATATGCACGGTCGCTGATGTAAAATAATAAGTTTTTTTTATTCAACTTAAAGTCGCATAAAAAATATTAAAAATTAAATTCAAGTGATTTATCATAAGGTGATTACCTAATAATAATCAGGTGATAAATATTTTTTCTTAATGATTCTGAAATAACAAAAAAAATATATATATTTATTTCTACATATGACAAATTTAACAGACGGCTATTTCTGAACATGGAATGGAGTGGAACTATTTATATAATCGCTAAACTGATGACATAATTTAAATAATGAATATTATTGCTTAACTAGCTTTTACCCGCGGCTCCGCTCGCGTTGATGTCTTTAAATAACTGTCCAAGTCGAAATTACACTGCTGGCCACCGTAAATGCAACACCCTGAAGGAAGCACGTAAATAACATGAAATTTACAGCATGCATTAGCGGAGGGGAGATATGCAAATGATTAGAATTTCAGCGCAGACACACATCACGCACGCCTGTGGCGCCACCTCAAAGCGCTATTTAAGGCTTGAAGATTTCGACGATTTCAAGTTCGGCAATTGTGTTTTTCTTGAGGTTTTTTCAAAAAACGATCAGTTATGTCTCGTAGAAAACAGAGATCAGCTTTTGATCAAGTATCCGAGTTCGACAGAGGAAGGATAGTGGCCTACCGAGATTTTGGATTGTGGGATTTTTTTTATTGCTTGGACTAGAACAAATAAAATTTAAAAATTCTAAAATTGAGCTTAGTTTAAAAAAACTGAAAACGTAATTTATTATAATAATTAACAACAAAAAATCAATAACTTAAAGTATTAATATTTTTAAAAATCGAAAGTATCTAAGTTTAATGTATAATTTCTCTTTAAAAGAGCTCAAAACAGAATATTATTCTAAGATGTTACTGTATACCATATTATATGTTCTTCCGTCAGTTGCAAATATGCGAAGATTTGGACATTGGACGCACCGATCAGGCTACAGTATAGCTACAGTAAAACTGGAATTTGAACTCGTTTGAATTGAAATGGTAGGTCAGTGGGGATACTTGGAATCCGAGGCATGATAACACTATCCCTTTTCACGACAAATGTTAAAATATTGGCACCAAGTATATTCTGCATCAGTTTTGTGATCCAAAGCCTCGTTTCTTTACATAGTCGAGGAACATCGAGATTTTGGATAAGTATAACTGGTACATTTAGTTTTAATTGAAGTTTATGTGAGGGTACACCCGAAAGTTCAAGTGAATTTAAGAACTCCGTGGGATATGAAGTACTTTGTTCTTTATCCATGATTGTATTCATTGGTAAATATTTCTTCATCCCCCATTCCCCGCACGTCATTTAAATTTTCAATGTTGATTTTATGGACAATGACATTATATAGTCGAGGAGCATCGATATTTTGCATAAACATAACTGGTACATTTATTTTTAATTGAAGTTTATATGAGGGTGCACCCGAAAGTTCAAGCGAATTTTTGAACTCCGTGGAATATGAAGTACTTTGTGTTCTGTATCCATGGTTGTATCCATTAATAAATATTCCTTCATTTTCTCCACACGTCTAAAATTTCAGTGTTGATTTTATTGACAAAGTCATTTTTAGGCGCCAATATTGATCTTGCGCGAAACCACCGATCTCAATTTAAATTTTGTTGCAAGCCCGGGTAAATTTGAGCAATAAGATTTACATCATTTCCTTTTACATTACAAAATTCTCTGGAACTAAAATATAACCTCCAGCATTTGCGTCCTAACATCCATAACCGATTTTCAATTGCGTCTCTGCATAATGTTCTGAATCTACGTCATTATGAAGATGCTCTCTCATATTCGTTTTATGACTGAATTTTTCAAGTACCTAATCCTATAAATAATAATAAATCCTATAAATAAAGTACCATTCCTCCTATAATATCTGTACTTTCTCGTAAATCCTGAAGAGTCCGATTTAACGCTCCTATAGCTTTCTTGTGATAGATCGTACTTTCACTCCACACTAAAAGCTTATATTGTGGAAGCATCCTGCCTTGAGAGCTATTTTTTCTGAAATTTCAGATAAGTGAATCTTCAAATGAAAGATTAAGAGATAATTTTAAAACGAATGTGCAGTACGACCGTTGGTCAGTAAAATCGCGGCTATACCAGAAGAAGCCATAGCAACTGCTATCTTCTAGGTTTTTCCGATGGACATTAATAATAAGTTTAGCAAAAACGTTTTTTCTGTTCCTCCAGGGGCTTCGAGAAAAAAGAGTGCACCACTGCCGGATTCAATTTTGCGTAACACTTGTTGGAAAACGTGATTTTGTTCTGGAGTTAATTGAGGGATAAATTCTGTTACTTGATGTTGCAATTTATAAAATCGTAGCCTAATTTCTCAAGTGATTTCATTATCGAAACCATTTCCGTCGACACGTCTAGGGCTAATCATTCCAAAATCATGTAGCTTTCTCCTAACTATTCTGAAAACCTTTATTGCTTTTCGTTGTATATCTGGGATTTAAATTCTTAGCCAACTTGGCGATATTTCTCAAAGTTTGAGTTTGACATTTAACAAACGTAACGTAAATAATGAATGCGATGGAAAAGTAATCGGTCTGTACTGTTTGAAGAAATCTTTATTTATGTTTACTACACAGTTACACAAAATACATCTGGCGGCTCTCGCGCACCCTCTTACGGAGAAAAATAAGAAGGCTTAAAAAAGGTTACAACATGCCGCCCACCTTGAAATATTATTTCAATATACATGAACAATATAAAGTTATTTTACATGAATACATGAATGAAAATTTAATATTTAAGTAAACATTCACAACAATGAAGTATATATGCATATTAAAATGAGTTACAAATAATAAAATTATAGATTTAAATTGGTAACAGACTTAATTTTGTTATATTTCTTTTAAATATGCCATCTGATGTTTTGACAGTAACAACCCTGACTATATTATCTAAACCAGGATGTAATTGAACAATTCTACCCATTTTCCATTTAGTAGGGGGTAAATTGTCCTCCTTTATAAGGCACAAGTCATTCAATTGAAAATTTTTTGTTGGTAGAAGCCATTTTGGCCTTTGTTGCAATCGAGATAAATACTCTTTGTGCCAACATTTCCAAAACTGTTGAACTAGTTTTTGAGTTTGTTGCCATCTAGTAAGATAAGAATGACTTGAGTCAATGTAATTAGGTTCAGGAATACTTGTCAAAGGCCTTCCAATAATGAAATAACCAGGCGTTAAGGCTGATAGGTCGTTAGGGTCATTAGATATGGGCGTTAATGGTCTGGAATTAAGACAAGCCTCTATTTGAGTTAGAAACGTTTCAAACTCTTCATATGTTAATTTAGTTTCTCCAACAACGCGTTTTAAGTGATATTTAGTTGACTTTATTCCAGCTTCCTAGAGACCATCCATGTGTGGTGCACTTGGAACATTTAGATGCCATTTAATACCATTATCAGTTAAAAATTTACTAACATTTTGATTATAATATTCTGATTTTGCAAGCTTCTCAAATTCCATGAGTTTGCGTTTTGCTCCAACAAAGTTGGAACCGCAATCACTGTATATGTCACTGCTTTTTCCTCTGCGGGAAATAAACCTCTTCAGAGCTGCAATAAATGCATCTGCTGAAAGATCAGTCACCAGTTCTAGATGAATAGCTCTAGTAGTGAAACAAACAACCAGAGCTATGTATGCTTTAAAGGATTTGGAACCTCTACCTTTAATGGTTTTAATTTGAAAAGGGCCAGCATAATCTACTCCACAGCGCATAAAAGCAGGAGCAGGAGAAATGCGAGAAGATGGCAAATCGCTCATCATTTGATTAGTGATGGAAGCTTTTACTTTGCAACATTTTACACATTTTCTTATTAAGTGTCTGATGACATCTCTAGCACCTATTATCCAATATTGTTCTTGAATACAAGATTGCACAAGTTGTGTACCAGCATGCAAGAGAATTTCATGATAATGTCTAATAATGAGATCTGTTAGAATATGCCTTTTTGGCAGTAGGATGGGATGTTTGTGGCCATATGCGAGATTTGCATGTCGCAAACGACCGCCCACCCTGAGAATGTTTGAATGATCTAAAAATGGATTAAGAGATAAAATTTTGCTTCTGCAAGATAGTGGTTGATTTCTTTTTAAAGCATTGATCTCATTATTAAATTCAATAGTTTGCACTAATTTAATTAATACATACATAGCATTGTTTAGTTCATTAGTTTTTAAAAACCCATTTGTTTTATCCTTTGAATTTTTACAATTATTGACAAATCTTAAACAATATGATATTACACGTTTAAGTTTAGAAAGAGATGAGAATTTATGAAGTAAATCATTACCATCAGGCAAGTGATTTGGTACAATAATTGATTGTAATGTACAGTACCTTTCTTCTGGCACAGCATCATTCAATGCAGGAACAGAAGAGTCTGTCTGAAAAGGAAATGTTTCGTTTAAAAATTTGGGACCACACAACCATATAGAAGTGAGTAAAGTTGAAGATGATACACCACGGGTTGCAAGATCTGCAGGATTTGCGCTTCCACTGATATGATGCCACTGAGTAGCAGAAGACAACGTCTGGATTTTCGCCACTCTGTTGGCTACGAACGTCTTCCATCGGCTGGCATGGGATCCTATCCAAGAAAGAACTATGGTGGAATCCGTATAAAATTGGGCTTGTGATATAGGGTAATTCAGAGCTTTACAAGTAAAGTACATCATTTTAACTAACAAAAGAGCTCCGCATAATTCTAGTCGAGGAAGTGAGACAGTTTTAAGTGGGGCAACTCTTGTCTTGGCTATTATTAGTTGAACGTTGATTTTTCCTGTATCTGATACAGAGCGACAGTAAATTGCAGCTGCATAAGCCTTTTCAGAAGCATCACTGAAGCCAAATAGATGAAACTGGTTGTCTGAATCGACTAACAAGAATCGTGGAATTTTGATGTCTTTGACAAATTGTACATCATTAGCAAGTTGTTCCCATTCAAGTTTAATGTCTGTAGGAACACTTTCGTCCCACTGCAATTGTTGTTTCCACAGTCTTTGCATGATTGTTTTATACTGAATTGTGATGGGTGACAACCATCCAAGTGGATCGAATGTCTTAGCAATTGTAGAAAGTAATGTCCTTTTGGTTAAGGTGCCTTCAAAAGATAAAGGAGTGATTTTGAAGTAGAATACATCTGAAGCTGGATGCCACAGGATACCTAAGGTTTTTACTGTATCATCATTGTCTATATTCAAAGAAGTATTAGATAAACGCATATCTGAATCGATTGAATTTAAGAATTCGCTGCAATTAGAAGCCCATTTTCTCAATACAAGTCCGGCACTGGACACCATTTGAGTCAACTGGTTTTGAAGTTCCAGAGCTTCAGAGAGTGAATTGGCTCCGGACATCAAATCATCAACGTAAAAGTCCTTGAGAGCTGCTTTAGAAGCAAGAGGAAAATTATTTGATTCGTTTAATGCCAACTGCTGTAAGCATTTTATTGCAAGGTACGGCGCTGATGCAGTGCCATAAGCAATCCTTGTCAACCTAAAGTCTTGTATTGGCTCAAAAGGTGAATTACGCCACACGATTCTCTGGAAATCTGAATCGTGTAGAGTTATTTGTCTATACATTTTTTCTATGTCCGCAGTTATGGCTATTTTGTGCATCCTGAAGCGTAGGAGTAATGTTGTTAAGTCAGTCTGTAGCTGTGGACCAACCATTAGTTTATCGTTAAGAGAAATACCACTTGAGGACTTTGCAGATCCGTCAAATACCACGCGAAATTTGTCACCGTTTTTATTGGGTACTGGGTGATGCGGGAGATAAAAACTGGAACTGGCTGGAACATCAATCTCGTTTTCTGGGATTAATTCCATGTGACCAAGTTTCAAGTAGTCGTCCATGAATTTATGGTATTGATCAGAAAGAGATTGGTTTTTACTGAACCGGCGTTCGATTTGCTGTAGACGATGCACAGCAATGTCTCTAGATGAACCAAGTTCATCACTAGAATCTCGGAATGGAAACTTGACTGCGAATCTACCTGTTGAGTCACGAGTATAAGTTCTTTTAAAATGATTTTCGCAAGCAATTTCTTCATTCGTAAAGGGTTTTGTTTCAGAGAGTTCCTCTAATTGCCAAAATTTGTCAAGTTGAAACTCTACTGCGTTGTAACTTGCATGATTTGATATGATTCTTTGGCAAGAAATTTTTGTTTTTCCAAGAACAACCCAACCGAAAATGGTTTCCATTGCAGTTAAAGAATGTCCTGGAACATTTAAATGCCTGTTGAGCATTATTTCTCCAAACACGTCTGCACCTAGCAGAATGTCTATTGAGCTTGGCTGAAGACAGTTGATATCCGCTAATTGTAAATTTTTGAATGTATTCAAAGCAGACGCATCGACTTGAAATTGAGGAAGGTCACAGGTGATTTTGGGTAAAATTAATGCATCTACAGTAATACTTGTATTTTTGTAAAACAGTGATGTTATTTCTAACTGAACTAAGCCTGAAACCCTTCCCACGTTTCGCGAACTTAAACCGTCTACATTTATGTTTACGCTAGTGCGCTTAAGTTGTAATAAATTTACACAACTCTCTCTAACAAATGAGCCTTGACTGGCTGAATCAATGAGTATTCTGCATTTTTGAAAAGCGCCATTAATGTCTTTAACATAAACGATTGCGGTAGGCAATAAAACAGCCTGAGCGGCAGGTACGATTGCATTATTGCTACTTATCGTGGAATCTTCCGTGTGTATATCTGATACCGTGTTGGCAATAAAAGTTTTGATATTATTTGGATTTTTTGTGCATAATATTGAATTATGTAATTTGGAACAAAATTTACAAACACCTGCACGGCATTTAGAAATGTGATGCGTTTTATTTTCTTTAAGGCAGTTAAAACATAATTTGTATTTTTTAACAACATCCCATTTTTCTTTAATCGGAAGTTCTAAGAAACTATCGCATACAAATAATCCAAAATGTGAACCGCTATTGCAATGGACGCAAACATTCGAGACTATTTGTGAAGAGTAGGGAAATTTCTTATTTGTTTTGGTCATTTTACTTCCCCCCGCTTCAAAGGGAACAGATGTTTTTTCTTTCTGGCACTTGGCTAAAGAAGCGATTGCAGTCGCCCTGCTAAGACGAAAGATTTAAACTGGGCGAAGGAGGGATTTTTTTTGTTTGTTTGTTCGAGAGTCCAAACGCGTAGTGTTTCAGGGTCAAGTTTCCCCCTTAGCAAGAAAATTATAAGGGTGTCCCAATGCTCCACGGGTTGCTTTAGGATTTGTAGTGTGTCAATGCATTGTTGGGTAGTGTCAATTATTTTTCGCAATCCCGACGCAGATTCTTGTTTTAAAACAGGCTGCGAAACTAATTTATTTAATGCTGCATTTATAATTTCTGCTTCATTCTCATAGCGTTCGGTTAATGCATTCCACGCCTTTTGATAATTATAGTTTGTTATTTGAATAGATTGTAATAAAGTGGCTGCTTCGCCTTTTACTGAAAGTTTAAGATATTGCAGTTTTTGACTATCGCTTAAGGTATTATTATTTCCTACAGTCGCAAGAAATAAATCGCGAAATGAGATCCATTCCATATAGTTTGAAGTGAATACTGGCAATTCTATGCGAGGAAGTTTTAAATTGTTTACATTAGTGTTAGCAATATTTTGGCATGCATTAGTATTATTATCATTCCTAACAAGTTTTTTCATTTCCTCTTTTAAAATAATTTTTAGCGTATCTAATTTAGAAAATAAATCATGCATTTCTATTTCATAACCGTTAAAATCTTCATCTGTACAAGTACTTAGAAGATTATCATTTAAATTATTTACTTCAGTATCTATTAAATTAACATCTTTTTCATAAACTTCAATAATGGATTCAGAATTTGCTTGATTTTGTAAATCATCAATTTTGGGAACTAAACGAGTTAGCTTACCTTTTACGATTTTCTTTTGCTTAAGAATGGCGTCCATGTTGTTTTGTGACCTTCCCAATATCGAAGTTCAATGCTTGCGATGATTATTGAACGAATTTGTTTTGATGCTTGATTATTTCGACAAATGTCGCAGACCGTTACACTTCATCAATAAAATGTTTTGACTTGAATGCTGGTGCTCGACGGACCACTATGAATGCGATGGAAAAGTAATCGGTCTGTACTGTTTGAAGAAATCTTTATTTATGTTTACTACACAGTTACACAAAATACATCTGGCGGCTCTCGCGCGCCCTCTTACGGAGAAAAATAAGAAGGCTTAAAAAAGGTTACAACAAATAATAACCATAAAAAACCCTTTAAAAAATTGCTTTTTGTGAAGATCCTAAATAACACTATGTTTCAGTTATTTGTTACAAATGTGAGAAAATGTTTATTAAAATTTCCATTATTGACCAAATGCATAATTTTGCGCCAACTTGGCGGGGAGTGAGCAACGTCAACGTTTTACCCGCATAGTTTCCGTTCCCCTTAGGAATATAGAGATAAAATATATCTTATGTTACTCGTTGATAATGTAGCTTTCCATTGTTGAAAGAATTTTTAAAATCAGACCAGAAGTTCCCGAGATTAGCCGGAACAGACAGACAGACAGACAGACAGACAAAAATTTTAAAAATTGATTTTTTGATATAAGTACCGTACATACCTTTAAATGCATTTAATAAAAAGCTGCTAATTTTAAATTACAAACAGACACTTCAATTTTATTTATTTGTATAGATATGTTTCCTGACTTTGGAGTCATTAAAAGAACTCCGGAAAGACTTTTCTTTTACGTATATTTCCCCAGAAATGAAGAAATGTCAAATGATGCTTCGCGTTATTAAGAAACTAGAATGTACTATGTCATTTCCAATATTTATTGCGTTCAGCAGAATAACTTTTCAGGCTTTTTCATTGGTTTTACTATGGAAAAGGGGCTCAAATGACATCTTTAGAAGTTTCCATATTTCTATAACTGTTATCGATATGATATTTTTGTTTTGTCGTCTCATTTCTTGCTGATTTGGTTCAACGCCGCTTCCTCATGAATATCAATATTTTGCTTTGTGATAAAAGTAGATTCAAGCTACTAGAAGTAGATAAGGTGCTTTACAATCGAATTTAGGACATGTGTGTTATAAACCGTAGACTTGTATTGACATTCATGGCATCTCTTACAACGTATAGTATTCTAATAACGGATCAAATAAATGCTTAGTAAAATACACACACAGGGTGGCCATAATTAAACTGCAAGTGTTCAAGGGGTGCTGGAGAGAAAACTACCGGGAATATTCCAGTGAAATTTGGTATCTACATGTTTTAGAACAGGCGCAAGTCAAATATGCAAAGAAAAAAATCGCACTTTTCACCCAATAGATGGCGCTGTGCCATGTTCCAATGCTTATCGACGGCATATATGCAAATTTTAAGCCCACCGAACAGTATAAAAACAATTAAGTTTGAGTAATGGTCAATCATGACTCTGAATAAGAAGGAACGCGCATTGTGCAAGTGACGGTGGATCATGCTGTCTTACTTTTTCAGCATGTGGTTGCATCTGGTAATTCGCATATTGACCACATCATGTGATAAATTCATTGAATAATTAATGGTTTTCCAAAGCGTCTTTATAGATTGTTTAATTTGTGATCTTAATTTACATTAATTTGTGATTACATGATACTGTAAAAATTCACTTACTGAAACGAATTGCATAGAATTTTCATTAACTGTAAGTAATGTTTTATATTGTTTATATGCCTCTTAGAATGTTATTATGCTCTGTCTCTCGGTTTTGGAAGTTGTTTATACCACCAATGAGCGTTTAAATATAGTACAGCGCCATCTATCGAGTGAAAATGGTGATTTTTTCTTTGCACGTTTAATTTGCGCATGTTCTGAAACGTATAGATACCAAATTTCACTGGAATATTTCCAGTGGTTTTCGCTCCAGCACCCCTTGAACACTTGCAGTTTAATTATGGTCACGCTGTGTGTATAAAAATACTCTTGCATATATTTTACTACTTTTTAAAATAACTCATCACCATCACGATGCAAAATTTAAATAAATTACGTATGTATTTATGAGATTAATTATTTAAATAATTTTTTACTATCCAAATTTTAAAAGGAATTGTGATAAAATAATAGAAGTGATTTAACAAGTGTGACTTAAAGGAAACTAACAATCATCGAAATATTTTCCTAGAAGTACTTTAGAAAACAGTTGTGACGCTCAAATTTTTATATTTAATTGCAATTTTTGTAATGCATTTATTTCCCTACACTATCTTTAACATTTATGTACGAAGTTTACAAGGAACAAGTAAAAGGGAGTCAGATTTTACTTGTAATGCAATTACAGAAGCAAAAGCGAGAAACGTGTCTCATAAAGTAATTAATGAAATATGGAACTTAACAAATGTAGAAATGATGTAGTAAGTAATAGAAGTATCAAGCATAGCACATAAAACTTAGTACAAGAAATAACTAGTGCATGAAGCACAAACTTATGATTTATTGACAATCTCAGGAACTTGTGCTTCCCATTAGATTCCTTCTCACCGCTTGTTTCTTGTAATAATAAAATATAAACAGAATGCTGCTCCTAAAAATCAATCAAAGGAAGAAAAACATTACCAGTTTCAATGAAAAGAAGCAAGAAGTAAAAACTACGCGTGCATGGATAAACGATTACAAATAATATTGGAAATGTTACGTTTAAAAGCATGTTATAAAAATGTCAAATGGTTTTAAAGTTATTTAAAGGTTTAAATCTGTTACATTACCAAGCTTTGTTTCCGGAATATTTCCATTTTTCTAACTTTATTTATGGATGTGTCACATAGCTAAAACGGGCTAAAAGCTCAGATGTATGTATCCCTATAAGTCATAATGTCATTACACGACGGATTTTCAGATTTCTGTTTTTCATGTTGTTTTTAATCTGTAATTAAAGCTCTACGGATTTGACAGTAATACTAATTATAGAGAGTCCCCGCTCTTAGTTTATCAATTCTATATAACTAAGATGAAGAAAGTTGAACCTTATTTTAACA
This sequence comes from Trichonephila clavata, assembly GCA_019973975.1. Taxonomy (NCBI): domain Eukaryota; kingdom Metazoa; phylum Arthropoda; class Arachnida; order Araneae; family Nephilidae; genus Trichonephila; species Trichonephila clavata. The sequence continues at coordinate 114,135 of BMAO01031007.1, forward strand.
AAAGTTTTTTCTGAACTTATTAATGTTATGCGGAACTTATTATTACGGAACTACCCGTCAGAATGTAATAAACTAATCATCCATGGGTTGGAAAACTCTCCGAGATTTTTTTGGGTCTTGTACACTGCGAGAAACGATTTTCGAAACTGAGAGCAAACTACTCACACACACTTTTGAGTACTTCACATTCTCAAAATAGCTCCGATGCACACGTAATCAAATTTGAGAATCACACATTCTCATTTTGAGCAACAAGTACATTCTCATTTTTGAACCTGTTACGGGATCAAATTTTTGAGAATGAAAGAACAAAATGAGTATATAATGCACTCATTTTTGAATTTGTTAATGTATCAAATATGAGTTTAAAACAATAAAATGAGTATGTACAGCATTAATTTTCGATACTGTTGTATCTAATATGAATTTTTAACAGAAAAATATTTATTAACCTAAATCTTAAAGAATTTAAAAATGTGATACCTGAGTTGTAAATTTTCACTTTCTTCATCTTACGTATTATTTTATTTTCATTTCATGAAATTTTTACACTTAACTTCGAAATCAAAATTCTTTTTACATTTATTGTGTGTAACAAAAAGGTACTCACGTATTATCGCGAAAGTGCCTAAGTTAAAGATAACTCGCCAAATTGGCAGCAACAATTTCGCATGTGTCCTACACGCTAAATTAGAAACCATGTACTTCGTTTTATATAATGTCGCCAATACGGTGGTGATAATACGCAAGTATCAACAAAAATATTACTTTTCGAAAAAAAAAGTGCAACTATTATTTGATCACAAATTGCATGTCTTCGAACTTATACCGCAAATATAAATCTTTGAAAACTGCAAAAATAAATTCGATGTAGTAGTTAAACAAATGTGTATGCATTTTGAACTAGTTCCAGAAGCATTTTGGTTCATTATCAGTTATATTTATGTTTCTAGAAGCATTATATTGTTTCCTTAAAATCATATACAAGCAGAAAATTAACTTTTATTTAAAAAAATTCAGCCCTTCAATAAAAAGTTATTAGAAATATCTAGGAAACATTATGATAAATAACAGATTTTTCAAAGTAAAAATTTCAAAAGAATGCCAGAAAGAAATAGCTTTTTTACATATTATGTAACCTGAAGAAAAAAACCTTTTGACTAAACTAACACTCATTAGGCCCCGATGTGTAAGTACTCTTTTTATCAATTGGGTTTTGTTTAAATAGAAACACATCCATCCAGATGGCTATATTACAAATTAAGCTCGTTTTTTGTTAAATCAACTGATTTTACACTCTCCTATCACCAAAGAAAACAAATATTATAGTTTTTAAGTTAATGTTTCTTTTAATTAAAATACTTAAAAATTTCAGTCCTTAGAAGAATGTAAAAACAACTAAAACAGATTTTTGCATTAGCAAAACATTTAAAATGCACAAGTTTTTAACCAACTGGAAAGAGTTTTTAGAGAAGTTTTCAGCACCCATTTAGAAGAAAAAATAACATCATAAGGAACAATAGAATCATAATTTAGCCATTTTACTCGGTGTACAGCATTTTATTTTCAACTAGCTGCATGGCTTGGCGTTGCACGGGCTTCTTCAAGTATATAGATTCATGTGTTTATAGCCTTAAAAATTTCCCCTTCCCGTCTTGGTGCAAGCACCCTTCCTGGTGTGTTTGTGACTTCCATTTTATTATATTATTAAAATACCCTATTTCGAAATTCCTTCCACCTCTTTGCTCCATCGGATGGGTCTGTTTCCCGTCAGAATAGCCCGGCGTTGCACAGGCTATTACCGAGTACATCACTTTATTCCCATGGAAATTTCCCCTTTCCCACTCGACGGTAGCACTTCTAGGAGAGTGATTTCTATAATTATGTCATTAAAATTACTTTTTTTCATAAATTTCTTCCACGTTTCCTTGTTAGAAATATTTATTTTCCCTCATTTAACCCGGTGTTGTACGGGTTTTTTCGAGAAGATAAAACTCTTTTTTCCACCTTTTTTCCTCGAGGATAAGATCAAATTCCTATTTTCGATTAATAATTTACAAAATTAATCTTATTTTAACCAATAGAAAGCAGCCATTGTATGATTTTTAAAATAATTTAGTAATGAATTATGAAAATCAATACTGTAATTTAATTTTTTTTAAAAATATTAATTTACATCCATATATATATAGCTGCATGGTCCTGCATTGCACAGGATTTTTCTTGTGTATAACTGTTCTTGTTATTCTGTTTCTCACATGCACAATTAATATGTTTGCCTACGAACTCTCCGAAAGTTGTCTTTCCGCACAGGCACCATTAGCCCTCAAATTCTTGTATTCTATGGTAGGTTTACTACCATTAATTATTATCAGCAGGTGGTGATTTGGACAATTGTTCTCTTTGTATTATTACGAATTCCCGAAAAAAAAGAAAACTACTTTTTTTAAAAAACAGTTTTATGTATAAGAAAGGCCAAGAGACAGAAATTTTCAAAATTTCGTGAATGTTTAAAAAATTTATACAATACTCTGTTTCAAATTAACTTGGAAGCATTTTAAAAGGTAAAACATGTATCAATCTGCTTAAAAAATAGTTTTATCTCTTTTCGGAATTTAAATTAAGAAAATCCATAGATATTTCCGTTCTAGTTATTGTGCCTTTAATAAAAAACATTTCAAATAAATCACTTATTAAAAGCATTTATTTTTTAATCAAAGTGAATGAATCAGTTATAAAATTCCAGTTTGATTGAAATCCGGATTTTGACGCCAACATATGTAATAGTAAAACTATGATTTCAAGGACAGATTTCACGTTAATCACATGTTAAAAGAATCTATTTTTAAATCTGTGAATGAATTAAATAAAAACATCTACGTCATAAAATTTCTGTTTGGTTGAAATCAATTTTCAGCGCTAACTTATGCCATTGTTGCATATGTTATGGCTGCATGGCCCGACGCTGCACGGTCTTTTTCGAGAGCATAACTTTTTGCCAATGGAAATTTCACTGTCCCCTCTCGATGTCATTACTTCCTTGCTTGTGTGTGATATTTCTATATTTTGTCATTAAAATTCCGCTTTTTGAAATTTCTTCCACATCTTCGTCCCGTCAGGCGGATTTGCTTCCCTTCCATTTAGTCCGGCGTTGCAAGGGCTTTTTACAAGAGCATATCTTTATTCCAATGGAAATTTCCTTTTTCCATCTCGATACCAGCACTTCTGGGAGAGGGTGTATACGTGATGTGAGGAATTATCTATACTTATGTCATTAAAATAATCTTTTCAGAAATGTCTTCAATTTCTTTTGTTTTACAGACAGGTTACTTTCCCCTCGGGTTAGCCCGGTGTTAAACGGGCTTTTTCAAGTGTATGAAACTTTTTTCTGTTTTTTCCCCAGTGATAAGATCCTTATTTAAATTTCTATTTTTGAATTGTAATTTATAAAACTAATCTAGCTTTATCCACAAGAAAACAGACAAAGTATAATAATTAAATAACAATTATTAAATAATTAATAGCTGATTTTTAATAGCTGAACAACACTGATTTAGTTTTTTAAAAAATATTAATTTATATCCATTTTTATTGAATAATGAAGGAAAAAGACTGCTTATTTCTGGATGCTTGATTATTTGATAAAAAATATGTAGCTATAAAAAAGAAGTATGGGAGAGAAAATCTAGATATTTGTTTGTATTCACTGTATAAAGAAAGATTAAATAGAAAATAATAGTACCTGAAGAAAAAATTTTAGCATTTTCTTATATTCTTAAAGTATTTCAATCTAAATCACTTTTTTAAAAATAAAGAAAACTATGAGCTATGATGCATCAGAAAGTTGTTTCTTTCTGCACAGGCTCCACAGGCCCTCAAACTGGTCAATTCTGTGGTAGGTTTATCACAATTAATTATTACTGGCATTTGGTGATTTTAGCAGTTTTTATCGTTGCATTTTTATGGCTCCTTGAAACGGAAAAGTGCCTTTTTTAAAATATTTTATTTGCATAAAATTTTTTTTTCAATATTCCATCTAAGTCTAACTTGGTAGCTTCCAGAAATGTATATACAATTTGCCAATCTACTTTAATAATAATCATAAATTTCTTTTTTTTGTTTGGAATTTAAATATAAGAAAATCCGTAGGAATGGGTAAAAAACGTAAAATATTGTAGAAATTGGGATTTTAAAAATACATTTCAGTTTATCACATGTTAAAAGCATTTATTTTTCATGCATTTTCGTATTATTGCAACAAATGCCAAATCTAATAATAACTCACCAAGTTGGCAACCCCGATTGGTACTTGCGTCTTATTGCAACCTACTAGCGACATTATATGAAATGAAGCACCTGGTGGCCAATTCAGTGTGTACCACACATAGGAAATCGGAGTGGCCAACTCAGCGAGTTATTTAGTCAGCGATTGTTGCGAAAATACGCAAGTACCCTCCGAGTTCCTGTGTGTTGAACATGCTGAATTGGCAAACAGGTGCTTCGTTTCATATAATGTCACCAATTGGTTGTGATAATACGTAAGTACCAAGATTTCTTATGTTTTTCCACTTGTGTACAACATACCTGCATACAGGAGTTTTTGTACCCAAGCTGTATTAATTTTTGGTACTTACATATATTATTGCAACCATATTGGCGAAATTATATGTAATACAACACATGGTAGTCAATCTGGCGCATACGACACATGCAAAATCAGGGTCACCAACTTGGTGCGTTATCTTGAACATTGGCATCGTTGTGGTAATATGTATAGTAAAATCTGGTGTATGGTGCACACTTTTAACACAAAAGATTGAATTTTATGCGTGCACGTTATATGCCAGGTATAAAAATGAGAGCTTTAAGAAAATGTGAGCACGAAAAAAAAATTCGATTTCTACATAGATTTAAATATTGTTTATTTAAAAGAAATGGCGTTCCTTATGAACTTAAAGAAATGCACTTCTAGATGTATACTATTTTTTACTAAAGCTTAGAATAAATGACTTTCAAACTTGACTTTTGGCTCACATATATCTCAGGTTTCTCCGTGAAAAAGGGGGTGCACATTATACAGCAAATAAACATAAAAATTAAAAATTGCTGCTTGAAAGTATAAGTGCACGTTATACGATGGTATGCATGATATGCCAGATTTTACGGTAAGAACATAATTTTTCTCTACCTTTCTTTAATGAGTAAAAGCATAAAATATATTTATATTGGGTTAAATATAAAGAATCTGATATATATATACTTCATTTATTTTCATCCAAATAAACAAAACACTATAGTCACAATAAGGATGTATCATAAACTAGAAGATCAATATGTTGCGAATTAAAACTTACTCTGACTCAGCTTCTCTCTCTTTTTTTTAAATATCAATTTAGTAAGACTTTTTAAATGGTCATAAGAGTATAGCCTTCTGCACTACGTTATAAGATGAATCCAATTTAAGCAATGTAGACCAATTATTAATAATACAAAATATCCATTAAAAATTAGTATTTAAGTAGATTTAATTTTTACATGCTATGTACCAATTGCTCATTCTGTTATTTTCAAAAAAATTTGATTCTTTCAATATTCAAAAATGAGGGTGAAAGGAATCATAAAATAAATGTATTGAAATAGTTGACTCTTTTAAATAATTTCTTTATAAAAACTTTAAAAATATTTTCCATAAGTTTACCAATAAGCTAAAAAAGTTCTTTAAAATTTACAAGAAATTAGTCTCTTAAAAAGATTACTAATTGAAAACAAAAATTTATTTCGTAGGCTTGCCTTTTTCAAGACATGCAAAGTATTTTAAAGTTCAATATGAAAATAAAACTAAAATTATTCCAATGTAGCAAAGGAATACTTAAATTATTATTAGCCTATAAGCAAGTGCCCAAAAAATTAATATGAATCAAGTAAATTTCATTAAGATATGTGACTATCCAAAATTCGCAGTTTTGGTGAAAATTTTTAAAATTACTTTTGTGTTTTTATTTTATAGCCTATACATTTCAGATTCTAAAAACACTCTATTTTTGTTTCTACGATATCTAGAAGCAAAGTTATAGCATAATTAGTAAACTGGAATTAGAGTTAACAAAATCAGATGCTGATCCCTACACAAAATATTTTTAAGATATCGAATTTAAATTTTCAGAACATGTTTTATTTAGTTCTATCTGTGTTATGAATCAAAATATAATACAATTCATACATTCATTAGAATTTTGTGTAAAAGATCCTAATTGCAATTTTTCATGAAAATTTTAATAAACTCGACAATTTTTATAATCTATAAAACTCTCCAGAAAACAGCAAAAGGGTTAAAAAATTAGTTAAATATGAAGCTAAAGAGAGTTTGAGCTATAAATATGGTGAGTTTTAGAAATGTACAACTAGTAGAACATTTTTCATATTGTATTTAAATCTTTAAAAGCATTGTCTGAAGAAACTATGTTTTTTACCTTCACGGTAAAGTTCACAAATATATTTCTTTTTAAGATATTCAATTGAAATTTTCAGAAAATTTTTATTTTATTTTATTTGTATTATAGACTATAATCTCTGTGTCTGTATTTATGCATTTCATTGCACATACAATTTGTGAGAAAAAAACATGTTTTTTTTAAAAAAAATTGACAGATTTCAAAAATATTATAAATCTTATCGCTCTAGGCACAGATAATGATGTTACTTTTGTGCAGTTTTAATATTATTTGAATATATTAATTAGAATTTTCAATACAAGGTTTACTGTAACTGCAATTTTTCACTAAAAATTCCCAATCTATCCAAAATAATTTAAAATTTTGTGGAATTTTATTTTAATTCCTGACTCAAGTGTAGTATAGGGGGAGGGGCTTTCGATTTGACAATTTTTCTTTGGATTTTTATATAGATATTATGGTGAGATGACGAATTCATTCTGGTTTCGGGAAACCTATCGCTAAGTGAAGTAGCTTGGCGATCGATTTTGGTCACCAAAAAAATTTGACATCGCCAAGGTTATACTACACTTTAACCTTAATTCCTAGTTCTATGCACACCCTTTTTAAAGAAAAAAGTGTTTTTTTAGTTGAAAATTTATGTTTCAATAAAATGCTCCAAAGGTAGCCACATACCTTAAATTTATGTTTTTTTAAGTAATCCGTCAAAAAAAGGCAGATTTTTATCACATTTTTTCGCTAAATTCCTATAAAAGCCTTACATTAAAAACAAGGCACACACTTTTGTAAAACAAATAGGTGAAAACTTTAATTCAAAAGTCAAGAAAAAGACTGTTTTGATTTAAAGTCATAACAAAATCAAAACAATATAGTACTCATGTGTTCGTCCGCGGGTAGCGTGGTAGAAACGAAAAATAGTTCGGAAGATTTATGAGAACTAAATTTGTTGTTGAAACCCTATCTTTAAAATATGTAGCCAGTATATTAAAAAAACTTCTTTAATCCTGAATATCTTTTTTAATTTGTTTGAAAGTGTTAATTAACCATTTTTTGAAATTTTGAGTACTTGTGATGTTTTATATTCGAAAAGGCATGCGTTCAATCTGATACAAACCAACTCACTTCAAAATGAGTATGTCCATGTGCTCATTTTTGAGTATTTCTTTTTTCTGCTTGTATGATCGAACGCCTTTGCACACCTTATTCGGCAATCGCAGACGATAAACCTTTTACACTGACTTCATTAGTAAAGATGTGGAAGCTACAGTAAGAGGTGCAGTGCGTACTTTGATTAATATAGTTTAAATCAGTCACGCGTGTACCGCGATGTGTTCGAAGAGAATAGAATGTCGATCCTCAGACATCAAAATCTATCCACCAATGGGAAAGAATTTTAAAGGAGACGGGAGCTTTGGTATCTCAAACTGGCAAGTATCCTTAAGTTTCCGTGAGAGAAGACACTGTTAATAGTGTGCGTGATTCATTTTGTAGAAGTCCTGATAAGTCTATTATAGGCAAACCAGTAACGACATTCATTCCATTCTGTTCGAACACATCGCTGTACACGCGTGACTGATTTAAATTACGTTCTCTAAAGTACGCACTGAACTCTTTGCAATGGCGTCCACATCTTTACTAATGAAGTCAATGTAAATAGTTTATCGTCTGCGATTGCCAAATAATGTGCGCACGTGCCGCCAATCGGACTAGACCAGGGGTCAGCAACCTTTTGAGTCGGAAGAGTCAAAAATAACAATTTCCAAAATTTCAAAGTTTTTAAAGAGCCACAAAATTTTTTCTTGCCAACAATAAATAGTACTTGCATAAATAAAGTTTTCTGATAAAAAAAAAATTATTTATTTATTCATAAGAAAAAATATCTATTTATTCATATATAAGTAGTGTTTTTCACAACAAATTAGATAATATATATATATATATTATATATATATATATATGGCCTTATTAGATAATTACTTATGTATTATCTAACAAAAAATTAAAAGAATTAAACATTTACTTACAACACTAACCTGTACTTCAATAACAAACAATTGAGTAAGAAAACTCAATGGGATTGATGGCTTTGCATAGTTTTAGAAAGTTTGGATACTTTTGGCTCATAACTTGTTTTAAGTTTCAAACACGACTCTAAATATTCATTTGTTAGTTGGCATCTTACTTTACTTTTAATTATATTCATTCAAGAGAACGCTTGCTCGCACGAATATGTCAATCCGAAGATAGTCAGCACTCCAAATGCCAACTTCTTCACCTCACTGTAGCAATCTGGAAGACTATATTCCATGCGTTGAATATAAGTGCCTCAACTCACGGCATTTCTTTTAAAGCTGTCCACTTTTGCTGCGTTACGTACATACATTTCTGGATCTCCAACTCTTCCAACTTGCTTTTCAACTCTGTAAAGTTTCCACTCACAAGCTTTACTTTTTAAATCGATCAATTGCATTTCTAGAAATCCAGTATCAATTCCAAATGATTCAATGGGGATTTCGTTACTACATTCATGTCCATAAATTAAGGATAATGAAGTTCAGGCAAAGAAACAGACAGAAGCAAAACAAATTTGACTTATTTGTAAAGTCTATTTATTAAACAAAAGGTAAAGAGCAAAAACGATGCTATATGTTTGACATAATTAATAAAAATTGCGACTTTTACTCCCTGGAGCAAATTTAAAAAAAGAACCTATTTACAAAAAACAGTATAATATGGTTAGTGTGATGGTTAATACGGAGTATGTCTCCCGGACGATGTATTACAGGCCTTACAACGCCTACGCATGCTGAGTATCAAATTATCAATCTGATCTTACTTACTAACTCGGGAGAATCAAGCCCACCCAAGGGGTTTCGAGCTGTGAATCGACCCTCCGAGATGTAACTTTATTAAGGTAAACAAAAAAGTGTACAAAGTGGTATCGAAGGAGGGACCCTCCCCACAAAATTCTTGAGAAAAGGGAGAAAAGTACAGATGGAAAACTTTACAATTTTGTATAATATTGCAAATACAAAAAATACACACACACACAAACACATACACCGACGCTGTCTAACTAATGAGACAGGAAAGACATGAAAAAAGTAATAAGAGAAGCGGGGAAACCCCTCCTAAAAGGGAATTCGAGAAAGGGGAGGGGAGGAAAGTGCAAGAAAAAGATAGCGGAGGTCCAGATATTTTTTTGTTGTTGTTGTATTTTGGAAAGAGCAATAATGGCCGGTTCACGAGCGGCAGCAGAGTGGGATCCTGGAAGAAGACCCAAAAGACGCAGGGGGGTGCCAAAGGGGAGGCATCATATCCAATAGCTTTGTACCCCAAGGCAATGAAAACAACAGAGAGGGAATGCAAACCAGTCATTCTAACAAGGAGAAAGGGGGAGGGGAGGGGAGGGAGACATTGGCCAAATGACGAGATCCAGCAAATGGCCGGAGAAAAGTCAAATTATTTTTTGAAAAAAAAAAATGAAAAATGAAAAGGAATAGCAAGAGGAAAGCCAAGAAACAGGCAAAAAGAGGGCTTAAGATAGCCTATCACAAATGGATTCGGAAATCACAAAGCAAGAAATTGATTTATCGTGGATAGTGCGATTATTAGTAACAGAGTTAACCCAAGGAGAAAGAACATTTGGATTGGGATTAACAAGATGATGATCGGCAGTGAAGGGACAGTGGAAAACGTAATGGTCGGCATCCCCGGGCGACCCACAAATGCAATTTGGAGAGGAAAGAAGATTGAACCTGTGCAAGTAAGCGGGGAAAGGGCCATGATTAGTTAGAAAATGGACCAGATATATTGATCTTGGGGAATATTACACCACTCATCAAGCAATACCCTCCGAAGTACCGGTAGACAGGTAGAAGGGGGTTGACGGGCTGCAATTCGTCGGCCAAGCATATCCCACACATGCTCTATTGGATTCAAGTCCGATGAGAATGCTGGCCAAGTCATACGGGTGATATCCTCCGATTGAAGGCGTTCGTCTACAATGTTTGCACGGTGAGGACGGGCGTTGTAATCCATATACAGAAATTCAGCACACATGGCACCCCGAAACAAACGTACATGTTGTTCCAGAATGACATCCCGATAGATGTGGCCTGTCATCGTTACACTCTGAACACGCTGGTCAGTTCTGGAACCAAGAATATTTCCTCCCCAAGCGAGCCATCCTGCACCACCGTAACGGTGTCGTTCAATGGTGTTCTCTTGATGGTAACGAGTACCTGGCTCTCTCCATATGAAAGAACGTCGAGAATCAGACTGCAAACTAAACCTGGACTCGTCGAAAACATCACACAAGACCACTGTTGCGGTGTCCACAATGCATGCTCTCTACTCCAGGTTAATCGCAGGCGACAGTGAGTTGCGGTAAGGGGAACACATCTGACAGGCCTACGAGCATATAGACCAATGTGCCCTAAGCGTCTGTACACGGTTTGCCTTGAAACTGTCGTACCGGTAGCTGAAGAAAGCTGCCGAGACAGGTCTGATGCTGTGCTTCGTCTGTTTCTTTTAGCAGTAACTGCCAAATACCGGTCTTCATTCGGCATTGTAACTCGGGGGCAACCTGTGCTGTAACATCTACTCACATTACCATCATCTTGGAATCGTTGCCAAAGCCTGGAGATGACACTCTGGGTGATTCCAAGTTCCTCGGATATTTCCAGCTGGGTACGTCCACATTCCAGTCGTCCGATAGTTCTACCATGTAAAAAATCATCCAAATGCTTCCTTTGTGCCATAATTATGCGGTTATTACACTGAAAGTCTTTTAAAGCGCTTGTGAACAATTTTACTTCTTTGCCACCATTCCTTATATACCCCTCACTTACACTCTCGTCATTGTGACGTACTATCCGTGCCATCTGGTGGTTTCCTGTAATTTGCATATTCTACTTCAAGATGTGTGTGATAATTCTCCAGGTGAAATTTTTATTTTAGAGTTCAATTTCTGTGTGATTCTGAATTATCCTTAATTTATGGACATGAGTGTATATATAATATCAATGTCATGCATATAAACTTTTAAGAACCATCTAAAAAACTAACGTGTGGGATTCTTAAGCTTTTTAAGACGAGCTAATGCATTACGATCGGTAAACAGTGTGAAATGAAATTTATGGAGTTTCCAACGAAATTTATATCAGAAGTATCAATGAACTTTTTCGTATGATGTTTTCATAGATAATCCACTTTTAATTTTGTGTTATTAAGCAGCTCTCGACTTTGTTCCGTAGAAACAGAGATTTGCATATGTTGATACCATCATTCGAATTCTTCTCATACGACATCCATCAATTCCTAGTTTCCGAATATGATCTCAAATGGTTTATTGAGCCGAATCGAAATTTTCCGCTGACAAAAAAGAATTTGCTCCAGAAAAAGCAGCATATTAGTAAGGTCGAAATCACTCACTTGAAATTTTTCGAACCATCTTCTGAATGTTTTACCAGAAACTGTACCTTTAGAAACCACTTCAATTAATTTTACGCTCCCTTCTGTACCATTTCTCTTTATCGTAATTCGTACAGAATAAATACGTGATGTAAAGGAACTTCGCCAGTAACTATGGGCATACACGATCGTGTCTCATTGAATATTAAGATGACTCTTCGTTTAAGTAAATTCGCTTGGTCAGTACGTGAGAGAAGAGTTATCTCTTCCTTCACTGTGTGTATGTGGGGGGGGGGGGTCAGAAGGAAGATTAGCCATAGTCAATATAACTTCAATTTAATTTTCGATACGAACAACAAGACAAATTTTACTAAACAAAGTTACGAGATTCAACCAAGTACTAAATATGAATAACAAAGCGAGGCAGACGAGATACGAGAAGACTATAAATAAATTTATCACTTACGTCTAAGCAATACCTTCTAATTCATAGCGACCTAATCTAATTTGAATTCTATTTGACAAATCGTCAACTTTATTACAATATTCAACTACTAAGTATCCACACTTCACTTCACCTTGAATAGACCTATGATAACCGTAGTAGTCTAATCTATCTCTCATAATCTCTAACTCGAAAATTTGATTTTTATTACAAGACTTAATTTACATACTCA